>JAOWBW010000349.1:0-147500 GCA_026119855.1 Campanula takesimana
ATATCATTATATTAACCTAGATAATTGGATTAATATAATTGTACACATATCTTTTTTGCATGTATTAACATATTTTTGCTAAAATACATAAAAACAATATAAAAAAAAAACATTTATTTTAAAACAGAGCAAGTAAATCTTTCAATGAGTTGGTAATTTAATATTAAAAAAACAAAGAGATACTCAAAAAAAAAAAAAAAAAAAAAAAGATATGCTCACTAGTTTTTTTTTTTTAAGAGGATCGATAGTGGTTCTCCACTTACCCCATTATAATAATCATGCTCACTAGTTTTAGCTCTAGAAATGTCATGGTCCTTCCTTGTTCATTGGATTTATTAATTTAATTTAACAATGGAATAAAAGATGCTAAAAAAAAAATGGAATAAAAGAATAAAGTAAATCAAAATTACACTGAGATCAATGGGCTGCTGCTTTAAACAGGAACAGGGTGTAAAATGGAGTGAGTGACTCACCCATGACTCACTTTAACCTTCAAGGATATGCTTGTCATTTTCATATCCAAAGTAAAGTGATAAGTACAGTATTCCATTTTTTATTTATTTATTTTTGTTTAAACCTGAATAGAGGAGCGTGTTCTTATCTAATACAATCCGGTTCCCAAGAAAGGAATTTAAGGGAGTCTCAATCGACGTGTATTCGGTAACAATCCGGTTCACCAACGGTTTATATTTAATTTTTGTGTGGTTTATATCGGTGAGAATCGCATTTTAAAATATAATTTTATTTTATAGTAAACGTGAAAATTTTGAGAAAAAACTTGTTTTACACTCATTTTAGTGTAAAACATGTTTTCATCTCTTAATGTAAAACATAATCTCTTAATGTAAAACAAGTTTTTCATAAGGGCAAAATTCCTTTAGGCCCCTTCTCCCAGATGTTTTCTCCATAAAAGCCCACGCGAGATGCAAAATTCCAACTAACCCCAAAACCGAAACAAAATGCCATAAAAGCCCAAAAACCATCACTCAGCCCAAAAACCAACAAGCCCAATGCTAAGCCCGATGCCCCGACCCGCACAGGATCCGAAACCCACTTACAATCCACCCGTTTTAATTAGAAAAAAAAAATTGACACTAGGTTTGAACCTAGGACCTTTTGTAGGACAACCACATCTTATCCACTAACCCACTGCATTGCTTTGTTCAATTTTGCAATATTTATTATTAGTAACAGCATTCTATACGAAACTAAATTACAAAATTGACATTTTACAATCAATTAATGAAAATCTTGAATATTCACACACAAAAAAAAACTTTTAATATATGTATATATTAGAATATTAAAAACATCATTTAAGAATATAAAATATCTAATGCTTTTTATTAAAAAAATATGAAAACCTAAAAAATAAATTAAATTGTAATTGCGAAAATACATTATTTCAAAAACTTTTATAATTTTTTAATTATTACCCTTCTTTAAGGCATTTATTTACATAAATGACACCAACTAAGTCTATTATATACTGAAAATGTGAGAATTATAAGAAAATAAATTAAATACTCTTATGAGACATGTAAAAAAGTCTTGTAATTTGTATCAAAGTCTTGTAAATTCTTATGAAACATGTAAAAAAGTCTCATATCAGACTTATGAGAGTCTATTTACAAGGTCTCATAGCAGACTCATGGTGCATTTTTTAGGTCTCATAATTTGTATCAAAGTCTTGTAAATTCTTATGAACATGTAAAAAAGTCTCATATCAGACTTATGAGAGTCTATTTACAAGGTCTCATAGCAGACTCATGAGTCTCTCAAATGTCTCATAAGTGCATTTTTTAAGTCTTATAATTTGTATCAAAGTATTGTAAATTCTTATGAGACATGTAAATAAGTCTCATATCAAGCTTATGAGTGTCTATGCAAAAGGTCTCATAACAGACTTATGAAGGTCTATTTACAAGGTCTCATAACAGACTCACGAGTCTCTCAAAAGTCTCATAAGTGCATTTTTATGCCGTATATTTTGTATCAAAGTCTTGTAAATTCTTATGAGACATGTAAAAAAGTCTCATATCAGACTTATGTATGTCTATTTACAAGGTCTTATAGCAGACTCATGAGTCTCTCAAAGGTCTAATAAGTGCATTATTATGCCTTATATTTTGTATCAAAGTCTTGTAAATTCTTATGAGACATGTAAAAAGTCTCATATCAGACTTATGAGTGTCTATTTACAAGGTCTCATAGCAGACTCATGAGTCTCTCAAAGGTCTCATAAGTGCATTTTTTAAGTCTTATAATTTGTATGAAAGTCTTGTAAATTCTTATGAGACATGTAAACAAGTTTCATATCAGACTTATGAGTGTCTATTCACAAAGTCTCATAGCAGACTCATGAGTCTCTCAAAGGCCTCATAAGTGCAAATGGCAATTTGGTAATAAGGACTTAAATATTTTCATTTTATATAAATAATTTACTGGAAGGTGATAGTAAAAAAATAAAAATATAAATTCAATATTACATAATTATAATTTAATTTATCTTTATGATCTTTTATATTTTATCTAATAAAAGATTTAAATACATTATATTTTAAATCATTTTTTTTTCGGTTTTTTATTTTACAAAAGGTTGATGTTTTGGGAATAATCAAGAATTTTATTAATTGGTTTAGAATCTTGTTTTTTCTTTAGTTAGATTCATTTAGGCACAATAGTAATAGAATATATTGCAACAATTGTATCAAATATTGTGTTGGTGTAGTGGTGAAGTCATTTCTTTTCACAAGAAGTGCTTGGGTTCAAGTCAAGCATACTACAAATTAAATTTTTAATAGTCAAATGGATGGATGAGGGCCACAGGTGGGCTGGGCGGCAGGTCGGACTGGGTGGGCTGGGTGGTAGGTCGGGCTGGGTGGGCTGCAGCGAGTCGGCCTTGAGAATAAGGGGCTGAGATGGGCGCTGGGCTTAGGTGGAATTTTGATCTGGCCATGGGTCTTTATGGGATAATTATCTGGCCCAGGGGGCCTAGGGTCCAAACCTCTTTCATAAGACTGACTCTAAATAAACTAATCCAGCTTACCTGGGGCTAGATAGAGAAGGCAATTTATGACATTAAGATTTTAATTATGCTTCAAATTACTACCTCTTTTCAATAATAATTTGAATGAATTTTAAATAATAATTAAAATATTTTTAATTATATAATGCTAATGAAAATCTACATTTTTATTGATATATCACTATAAATATTATCAATGAGTATTTTTAAATTTTTAATAAAATAATTTTATTAAACTAAATTATTGATCAAAGTATATTTAAACTAACAAAGAAGAAGATGAACTAACTTTCCAAGAAAGAGAAAGTATTGTACTTTATATTGTATCGTGTACAATAGTTTAATCATGATATTCATAATAAGCTACTACTTATTGATGAGCAACCGAAACACTCATTTTGCCATCCTACCGATAGTTTGTCTTGACTCGGGTTGCAACTAGGGATGACAACAGGTCAGATACGGTCCGGATATTGCAAAACCCGTATCCGACCTGAGGCTACCTAGACCGTATCCGTATCCGTCCGTATCCGGATAGGGGCGAATCCGTATCCGCCCGAAGATCCGCCAATTTTTATTTTTGGAATAACAAATTCGAATTTCAAAAAAAAAAAAAAAAAAAAAAAAATCAAATCTGGATCATCAATCATAACAGGACAAAATAAATGCAATTATTTCAAATCAATTAGCATTTCCGGGTGTCAATCAACATAACGAAGTTTAAACTTCAAAATCCAACGAAGAAAAAAACAGATAATTTTCAATTGATAGTAACAGAAAAATGGAAATCAATTTTGGGAAAGCAAAAGAGAAATTGGTTTACTTACCTTCTTTTGAACCCAAACCCATTTGAATTTGATTTTGTTGTAATAATCGACGAGTTCTTCGTTCGATTCGATGGACGTTGATGTTGATTTCTTTTGGGGCTTTTGTGATTTTGAAATGGTGGTGGCCGGATCATCGCGTCGTCGTCGTCGATAAAGTCGGTGACACGGTCGCTCGTCGGCGTCGGCGTCGGCTTCTCTCTATGTCGACCCCTCTCTCTCTCTCTCTCTCTTTCTCTTGACGGCGGAAAACCCTACTGCGCCTCACACTCACACACAAACACAATATATAAACAAGGGTGGGTTGTAATTATAATTTGACATAAGGGTAAAATAGTAAATAGCCACCCCGGATTGTATACGGGTCGGATACGGGCGGATCTCGGACAGATACCGAACCCGTATCCGAACCCGCCGGATTTTAAAAATGTATTACCAAACACACCCATCCCCGGTCGGATTGTCTCGGATACGGATCGGATTCGGTAAAATTGCCATCCCTAGTTGCAACGGCTTCAAAATTTCCTGGAAAGTTTGTCTTTTTTGGACTTTTTATGATCAACATAAATGAATTTTGACCAAATAATGATGTCTATCTAACCATTCTATTGTAATTTTAAATATTGTAATCGACAAATTATTAAGTAATTAATCAATTGCGGATATTTTCTCAAAAAATCTTCAACCAAACGTTAATTCTTTAGAAGGTCTCTACTTTTTTTAAATTTCTGTAATGTCCATCTGTGGTCTGAGACATATCTCTCAGAAATTTTTCTAAGGTCCATCTGTGGTCTGAGACACGTCTCACAGACACTATCAAAGGGCTTTTAAATAATAAAATTGCAACTTGTGGATTTTTTTTAAAATAAATAAAAATCCAATGCCTTTATTAAAAATTATGTATGGCTTCAGGGACTTTTGAAAAAAATATTTTTTAAAAAATAAATAAATCATTGTGATCATTAGATTGACATCAATGTTTTGTCAAAGTTCATTTATGTTGACCATAAATAGTTACTAATAGAACAAACTTTTCAGGACAGAGTGAATACTTCAATTGATATACTCCCTCCGTATTAAAATATATTTTCTAGAAAAATTTAAATTTACTCGTGATCGAGAGAAATTTAAACAACGTTCAAATTTTAGAACCGTGGGTATTATTTTGTTATATACTCCCTCCGACCCAGCACAAGTGATACTAATTTCCTTTTCTGTCCGTCCCAGCACAAGTAATACTGTCTAAAATGGAAATGTTTTAATATATTTATATTCAACCAACCCCACCATTTAACCCCACTCATTCTCTCTCTTCATTTTCTACTACTCATTTTATTCAACCAACACTACTATTTACCCCACTCATTCTCTCTCTTCATTTTCTACCACGCATATACTACATTTTCTTAATCTCTGTGTCCTGAAAGTTGGTGTCACTTGTGTCGGGACGGAGGGAGTTTCCTATCTGAAGTAGGACGTTTTGTCATTTAAGTGTCCCACTTGAAATAGGACATCTCAAAATGAAAAGTTTTTATTACATTTTTATTAATGTGACCCACTTGTCATGTTCATAACAATTTTTTATATTTATTAATCTCTACCCACTTTTTTTTCTTCATACTCACGACACTTACTTTTCAAACCACTTTATGCAATAAAATATTACTCCCTTCGTCCCAGAGTATATGTCGACCTTTCATTTTTAGTCTGTCCCAGAGTATATGTTCACTTCCTAAAATGACAAAGAATCTTTACTATTCCTCCCACTCATTCTCTCTCCTATTTTACTTTTATACTCACAACACCAATCAACTTACTATTCCCTCCCACTCATTCTCTCTCATACTTTACATTTATAGTCACAACACTTACATCACTTCCACCATTTCTTAATCTCCGTGTAATTGAGAGGGTGGACATATACTCAGGGACGAAGGAAGTAGTATTCTTTAATTCCCGTATCAGGATCAAAATCTTACTTCGAATGGGACGGTGAGATATACTCCCTCCGTCCCATTTGAAGCTTCACATTTTACTCAAATGGGTGTCCCGTTAAAAGCTTCATCCTTTCCTAAAATAGTAAAAAATGTAGGCCCCACTTGTCATACCCACTCACTTCTTCCTCTCACATACTTAAATTATGGGGCTCATTTGTCATACCCACTAACTTTCCTCTCTCACATATTTAAATTGTATTCCTCACTTGTCATACCCACTAACTTCTTCCCTCTCACAATCCTTCTTACACTCATTCTTTTCCTTAATTTATGTGTCATCACCATAATGGTGAAGCTTCAAATCGGACGGAGAGAGTATGTAATTGGAGGGTAATACTATATACAAGGCACACATTTTACAAGGCATGGACAAATGACTAAAATGCCCTTATATATATACTAAAAAAAAAAAAAAAAATCCCTCCTTCCCATTCAAACGTATCAGTCCTCTTCTCTCTCTCTCAAAAACCAACGGCGAACCCTTCTCTCTCTCGACGACTCGACGAACCCGGCGACCACCACAACACCACCACCGGAAATGAAGACAAACCTCCCTCTCACCGGTGGAAAGTCCGCTTCTTCTACCGCCGCTCCAAAAATAATATAATCTCTTTTTAACCTAAAATTTAAATTTGAAAACCCAACAACAATTTTATGCCTAAAACCGATTATATAACTGTTAAATGTTGTGTAAACCTATCCAAAATGGTTCTAATTGTGATTTGGTAACACAAATTTGGGTTTTTTGTTTGAATTGGTTACGAATTTGTGGGTGTATAATCTGGACATGTCGGGGTGTGTTTCGTATGAACACACACGAGATGCTTGGCCACATTTCGTGTATTAGCACACGAAATGTAAACTGATGAATCAGTTTACATTTCGTGTGCCAATACACGAAATGTAGGTGAGCATTTCGTGTTTAAGCACACGATATACTTTCCACATTTCGTATATTAGAACACGAAATGTAAACTGATTCATCAGTTTACATTTCGTGTGCTAATACACGAAATGTGGACAGGTATCTCGTCTGATTAAACACGAAATGCTCACCAACATTTCGTGTATTAGCACACGAAATGCATACTGATTCTTGAAAAACCTGAAATGTTGCTTATTTATTGTCTCTTATTTAATTTTTTGTAGGGACGTAAACCTGCGACTGCCTCTAATAGAAAGAGGAAGGCCGATGAGGCAGCTGCAGCTAGAGAAGATGCACGTACCAAAAGGAGGCACGACAAGAATGTCGTGATTGAGCGCGTTGAGGAGGATGAGACGGATAGTGAGGAGGATTTAAAGCGTAGATATTCTAGGACGGGCTTAGAGGGGTCAGAGGAGGAGTCATCTTCTGGTACTCGTTCCGGAGGTGGGGCACACGGATCTGGTGATGATGAGGAGGAGGAGGAGGAGGAGGAGGCGGAGGAGAGTTCAGCTTTGAGGCCTCGCAAGAGGCGGGTGGCTAGAGGGGAAGCACGGGCCAGAAAGGGGAAAGGGGCTAAGGATGAACAGTGGCAGCTTAAGAGTAACCCCGGTGGCGGCCCGGAGGAGGTTGATTTGTTATACGGGTTTGGTCATCACCGAGCCCGTAAGATATGGGAGAACGCCACTTGTGAGCCGGTGTTGAAGCGCCAAACGAGGCAGCAGATTCTAGATAAGTAAGTATATGATTTGTTTATTAAATAGCTTTATTATTTGTTGTTATTGTTTTAAACCTCCTATGTTCCAGAAAAACAGTCCCATTTTGACTTTTTGTTAAAAAAAAAAAAAAATCAAAATGGGACTGTTTTTCTGAAACAGAGGGAGTATTAATTATAATGTTTTGTTTGGAATCAACAGGTTCTCGCCTGCTTCTTTACCGGAGGATGATAGAGCTTGGTGGGCTCGTGTTCAGGGTACCGGCCTCCATTACCTACATGATGCTACCATTCGCCGGCCTAGCATGGCGCTCCTAACGGCGTTTGTGGAACGGTGGTCTCCCGAGACTAATACCTTCCACATGCCGTGGGGGGAGATGACGATCACTATGCATGACGTCACTCATATCCTAGGTATATTCTTGTTTGTTGTCTATTTTTTATAAATTACATAAATTTTATCAATTTCATAAATTTTATCAATTTCATAAATTTTATCAATTTTATTAATTATTTCATTTTCAATTTGTAGGTATCAGCTGTTCAGGTGGCCCTGTTACGAAGGCGGTTCCAGATCCAAACGTAGCCGGTATTAGGGTACGCCTTGATACATGTCGGAAGGGCACGACGTACTCTTTAGATGGCCTCCGCCGGTCCTTTGAGACCCCTTCCGACATGACTGACGATGAGCGCGCTTCCACGTACATCATGTTCCTCCTCGGCTCCACGCTGTTCGTGGACAAGACTCAGGATAAGATGCCCTCAGAATACCTTTCATTGTGCGTGGATATTGACAGAGTGGGGGCTCTATCCTGGGGGACAGCTGCGTTGGTATATCTATACCGGGAGTTGGGGAAGGCATCTAGATATGGATGCAAGCAGATCGGTGGTTGTTTGAGTCTTTTAGAGGTAATATTTAACAATCATTTAATAATTACAACATGTATTTATAGTTATAACATTGTTAACTTTATTTATTTCATACATTTGCAGGCCTGGATATACGAGTACTTTCCGGTTTTCCGGAGAGATATTGACCCGTTATGGACGGAGGGCCAGCCGAGGGCTCGTAGATGGGTACGTACTGATACGGCCGGAAGGGATATGCCCCATCTATTGAAGTTCCGGTATACCCTGGACACGATGACGGTTGATAGGGTGAGTTAGTTATATTTAAAGTTTTACAAATTGTTATAATTTATTATTTCTGTTGACGATGTCTAACAAATTCATTTTTAGGTTTGTTGGACTCCCTACGGTACCACCCCAGAGGCGCTTTTGCCGGTCTCATACTTCCGTGGGGTTATACGCTTCCAGGATATCACGGAAGCATATATGCCTGACCGTGTTACACGGCAGTTTGGGATCCAGCAGAAAATCCCCAGAGACCCCATATCTTGCGGCCGAGATTGTTCATTGATGGCTGGTCAAAAGGGGTACAAGAAGTCCTATGGAACGCGTGATGATATATGGGAGGATTGGTTAGAGGACGGCTTGGGGGTTTTCGATCCAGTGCGTAGATGGGGGCCGTCCGTGAGCGCATCTGATCCTGTTACTTCCACGTATATGCAGTGGTTCCTGGCTAGGACTCATGTTCGGATTACTAATCCGATTCATGATGGCCTAGTTAATGTTCCACCTCCTCCTAGGGTTGTAGAGGCTCGAGATAGACTGCTTGCGATGCTCACGGATGACAGGATACCCGCGGATGTCATAGATGAGATTAGACGGGTGCACGAGCTATTAGGAGGTCCCCATTAGGTTTATGTTTTAAATTTCTGGTTTGTAAGACATGTATTTCATACATTTGGTAGTTTGACACTTTGGGATACATTGATTGATTTTAAATTTCTGGTTTGTAAACTTTTGATGTTTGACACTTTGGGATATGTTTCAGTTTAAATTTCTGGTTTGTAAACTTTTGATGTTTGACACTTTGGGATATGTTTCAGTTTAAATTTCTGGTTTGTAAACTTTTGATGTTTGACACTTTGGGATATGTTTCAGTTTAAATTTCTGGTTTGTAATTCTGGTTTCTGGGTATGTTTCTGTTTCTGTTAAGTGTCTGTTTTTTTTTTCAGTACAGAGACCATGTCGTGTGCTTATACACGAGATGGTGTGACTCATCTCGTATATATACACACGACATGTTTTCTTTCCTCTCGTATGAACACACACGAGATACATTACTGGGTAATTAGTGTATTTCGTGTAATGTTCATACGACATAAATGAAACAAGTCGTGTATATTTATACGAGTTATGATATACCATCTCGTGTATAAGAACACGAGATGGTCTCTGTACTGAAAAAAAAAACAGACACTGAAACAAACAAACTGATGTATCCATACATCAAAACTATAATTTAAGTACTACATCAAGTGATCCAATTTTAATATACTATATCCGTCCCAAAAAACAGTCATACAAAAACCAAGTATGCATAATTCAAAAATCAATACACTATACACTATGGCCTATTTCCTGCAATTCGTGCTTCGTTCGCCGTAATTGAGAGTCGGTTGAATGTTTCTATCCGAGTTCTGTATGGCATGAACAGGTTACTTGCGCTTGGATCACGTCGATCCTCTCAATATAGTGCTAATGATGGTATCGGGTAATCACTATCGGACATGTGCAGCTGCAAAAGTAATTAAATAGTCAAATATAACAAATTTAAAAAAGATATTTAAATATAACGAATGTAAACAAGATAGTTAAATATAACGAATTGAAGTATCATACCAATATAAAATGGTTTCCCACATGTCCCAACACAAGTGTGTCTGTGGGTGGTCCTGTTCCTTGTGGTACAGTCACTGGTAGACATGTGAAGCCAGCGGTTTGCGAGTACGAGACAAACACCACATTATACACCGTGGCAATGATGTGCCCTATCTCTGGGAGTGTCAACCAATAATATTCCGAACAAGGTGAGGTATAGTGAGCAATGCGACTATAGAGCTCGTCCATATCTCTCCAAGGCATAACTCTCTCATAAAGCGCGCGGCGATGAAGCAGCTCATTGGCACAATCTGAGCGCACTCTTTGCCACATCTCCTCAGTTCCGTATATTTGCGCTGATACTGCTCTATATCCACAATTTCCATCACCCATCACATCTGTGAAGCCATCAATAAATGGGACAATGATAGGTGTAATCAACATCCTATACCCAGAAGTATGTAGTTCATTGACTTGTCCATTTCCACGACCCCGTCCCCGACCTCGACCTCGACCTCTACCTCTCCCACGATCTGAACCAGCTAGTGGTGGAAGAGATGTAGGAGTAGTAGGGCTAGATGGTGTAGTGTTTGAAGCTGATTCCGGATTGGGTGACTCCCGCGACCTCAAACCTGATTGGGTTGATGCAATAAATGAAGATCTAAACCTGCTGCTAGTGGAGGGTGGTGTAGTGGGGACTCCAAAATGTCTGTCGGTGCGCTCCCAATCTGACAGTACTCTACAACTGGTGGTCCGGGGTTTATTTGCCTTTGAAATATGATCCGGCTCATAAGCATCTCCGGTTTGTGGATGTAGCCCTTCATTTATCGTTTGGAATAACCTTCTCTTTACCGGTGCAGGTGCGTTCTGCAGTTCATTCAACACAGCTTCAAAATCAGGCCCAGTTGGACAGTATTCTAGTTCAATGTCCAACTTCTTCCAGAAAGCATGAATCGAGGACAACTCTATCCGGCCCCCAGACTTTTGTATGCATGCAATCTCGTGACTACATGGAAGTCCATGTGTTCGCCTCAAGTAACACCCACAAACTGAAGCATCCATGACATTACCCCCACAACGACTCCGCTCTTCTTTGATGATGTCCAAGGCTGCCTTTGACACTCGCCCCAATATGTCGTGATACAGATCACATGTCTTCATATCATTTGGAATTCTGCTCTTTGATTGCTCCATAGTAGCTTTGATTGTTGTTATTTGGATTTCCATAATCTCATGAGCCTTTTTGAACAATGTGTCAAAAGTAGAAGAAGCACTCCCCAAGGCCTTCTTCAACCTGTTATGCTCACTCTCAGCCCTGTTCGTGGTGTGGGTTCCGAAGTGTAGTAACTGATCTGTGTGCATGGACAAAATACTCGTAGAGTATGGACCAATCCATGTCTCCCGGAGGTACGTCAATAAATCAGGATAAGAGCTGTAATGATCGCAAAACAATTGCCAACGGGTGTCCCACTCTGAGCGAGTAGCGGCTGATATTGCATAATTGAATCTCTTCATGAATGATAGTGCGAACTCCGGGCTACTAGTTTTACCCAACGCCCTCTTTCTAACATTGACTTCGATATGCCTTCGACACAAATGGTGTGCGGTCTCGGGAAATACCATTTGGACAGCATTAATGAAAGCCAAGTCACGATCAGTTAAAAAACTGTTGGTATGTGGGGAGTATGAAAAAGACTTTTCAAATTCTTGAGTGCCCACGTGTAATTCTCAGTCTTCTCATTTTGGAGGAACGCATATGCAATTGTGAAATTCTTCCCCGTTGAAGTAAATCCTATAATCTCAAGGAATGCCATTCCATAGCAGTTGATGTTGTAAGTGCAGTCACCTTGTACTACATATGGAAAACAGTTAAGAATATCCGATGCTCGTGGGTGAGAGAAGAATATGTCACCGATCATGTCACTCTCATCGGCTTTCCTCATGAAGACGATATATTGCTTATCCTCGAGTAATTTTATGAATTGTTGAAGAGAGGATCTTCCTTGTCGTTCTTGTGACTTGCATTTTGTGAGGGCATTGTGGACGTGTTTCGGAGTACTCACGTTCTTCTCATCCTTCCTCTTTAACATTGTTAGAATGTTATTTGGACGCACCGAAGACTGACTTGCGCTACATACCTCCTCATATTCAGAACTTGTCAATTTACCCAACGGATGACCTTCGGGATACGTTGGAAAGTCATGATTATGAGAACCATTCTTCACAACGTAACCCCATAACCCATCACCCCTTTCTTTGGCCCGGATTTCAAAATTACACCCAATCTTCTTCGTACTAGTCAACCTCACATCCTTAGTTTTTCCGGACCTGTACTTGCCACCAAAATGGCATACAATCTTCGCGTAGCCTAGTATCTTGCCACTTGTCTTCCTCGAATCTCCTATAGAAAGGGTTATATTTTGACGGGCCGCGATATCCCGTACGTGTTTAACAAGCTCATCCCTATTTGAAAATAATAGGGATGTATCGAATTGATCACTGACATCCGGTCCCTACAAATTGTATTACCATCAATTAGAAAATTGCAAAATAAACAACAGGCTGAATGACATTTCGTGTAGAAATACACGACATATTAAGAACTATGTCGTGTACTTATATACGAGTTGGTTCTGCAAATCTCGTGTACATATACACGACCTAGTAAATTACCACTCGTGTATTAGTACACGACATATCACGATATCAGAATTTAAAAATCCAATCTTGAAAAACAATTCAGTTTCAATATTGGATTTTTATTGTGATTTTGATCATAACACCAAATATAACTTTAAGAACTTACTTCATTGCAGCTTGGAATTTGATTTTGATGTGGAGAATTTGGTGGCAAACCTTCTTCTTCAAAAATAAAATCCACAAGATCAAGATTAATGTGATCATAAAGACTTGGAGAATGTTGTGGAGAATCCATAATATGGTGTTAGATAATGATAATAATGTGTATAGATTGATGGGTGTTAAGAATGGTTGTTGTGAAAGTGTATATCAATGGTGCTGCATGGGTGTTAACCAACCGGCGGTCTGTAATGCGTGTTAATGGCCGTTACAGGTAGGGTTTATGGGGTTTAAGTGTTCTGTTCTGGGTGTATCTCGTGTGATTAAACACGAGATAATATGGTACAAGTCGTATAAATTACATACGAAATGTTTTTTTTTCTGGTACTAATCTCGTATGAACAATACACGAGATATAATCTATCAAGTCGTGTAGTGTTCATACGAGATGTTCAAACATAGGTCGTGTATTCACACACGAAACAACTTATGAAAAAGAGAAATTTAATTATAAATAAATGTGGTAGGTTATATGATATTGTATGATGTTGGTTCATTCATATATGTAATCATTGTTTGTTTTCCACATTATTATAACAATAAACATATAATCTTGATTAACAAATATGATAATTTCAAATATATAATCTTGAGCGAGTGGCATTCCTCTAATGTACAACTTGTCATTAACCTCGTTTGGCAAATCATCGAAACAACTTAACTCGTTATATAACATGTTTAATTAACTCATTATATATAATCTTGATTAGAAATATAACACCATAATTCATTAATTTAACCTAGTATATGCACATCATAACACGTCTGTTAGTTGATAAATAAAGTGGTATCACTTTTAACTAATAAATGTGATAGGTTATTTATGATATTGTATGATGAATTATAACATGTTTAATTACCTCTTTAAATATAATCTTGATTAGAAATATAACACCACAATCATTTGTTTGGGGTTTATAAATAAAGTGGTATCACTTAAATGTGATAGGTTATATGATATTGTATGATCCAATATGACATTTATTACTTGTCATGTCTAAGTGTACAAATTTTGCTCAATTAACAACACAATTCAATAATTTATCATAGCATATGCGTATCATTAACATCGTGTTGCAAATCATTGAAGAACACCTTCATTTTGATATGTCGTATGGATATACACGAGATTATCATATCATATCGTGTGGTTTTGTACGATCTTAATGACATAGTAAATTTAAATTTCGTATAAGTTCATACGACTTAATATTTTACACAATTGGTCTATGTCGTGTAAAAGTACACGACATGAAGGCTTCCTGTCGTCCTTTCGCACACGACACGCGAAGGATAGTTTTGCCATTATTGATGCCTTGTATGTAATATGCCTTGTATATAGAATTTACCGTAATTGGATATTTCTACAAATTGGCTTACAACTTATCAGTTATCACCCTTGAACATTTGCGGGAAAAGTGTTATCGAATGGCGGCTCCAGCTATGTTGGGGACATCTTCCAGGAAATTATAATGGCATGGCATCTATTCAAATTGCTTCATAATATTCCCTATGTCCCAGAAAGATAGTCTTATTTTAATTTTTTATAGTTAATAAAAATAAATTTTGACCAAACATTGGTGTCAATCTAACCATTCTAGTGAAATTCTAAAATTTGTAATTGATAAATCATGAAGTGATTTATTAATAATAATTTTTATAATTTCATTGTGATCATTAAATTGCCACCAGTGTTTGGTCAAAGTTTATTTTTTTGTTGACTACTTATAAAAAATCAAAATGAGACTATATTTCAAGGACACGGAATATTTGGTATTTTTGAATGTCACACCCACTTATACTTCATCTCCATTAGCAACTAATGTCTTCGTCACCTTGCGGATTTCGAACAGCTGCACCAATGCACCGATATGAAAATTGTACAACGTTTTGTAAGACGTTTTCTACCTAATGTAAAACGTGTACTTGCAAATGTAAAACGTTTTTCAGGAGCTAACTGATTTCGGTCGTTTTTACGTTGTGTAGTGCACTAAAAACGTTGTGTAAAAAACGTTTTACATACGTTGTGCAACTTTTATTAGGTGCAGCGGTGCACCTAATTTCGGTGCAGCGGTTCCATACCCTTCACCTTGCACTATGTATCCTCATTCCAACTTCACTAATCCATACTTACACGCATGGAATACGCAATGGGCAATGCTAGGGGGAATATTTTTTTTACAAAATCATGGATACAAAGTGAGGTGTCGATATTTTATTGGTTGCATCGATTGTGGACCCGGTTCACTCTAATTAAAAACACCACTAATGTTTTGACACATCATTTTATAAGCCACATTTTGTGATACTTTTTTGTGACTATATATTTACCCATACGCAATGCTACTCCACTAACAATCACTACAATATAAAGTAAATTAAATTAATTAATTGCGTAGAGGATCGGAGTATCATAAAAAGTTACAGAAAAATACTACTATTTTCGTCCAAACTCAATGCGCATAGTTACTGTTTATTTGGTCAATCTAATCAAATTTTGACCATAATTTTATTAAAATCTAGATATTCCAATGCAATTCTAAACATTGTTATTGTTTCACCATTAAAAATAGTATCAATAATATTTTTTTAGAATTGTATATAAATATATAGATTTTCATAAAATTTTATGATCAAACTACTATTGAGTTGACCAAAAAAGTCAAAATATGCCCATTAAAATGAGACTGAAGTAATAGTAATTTATTTTGATTTGAGATTTGAATTTTTTTTTTTTATCTTATTGAATGATTTTGTCCATGACTCTACCCATGGACGGATCTACATACAAAGGAGGAAACATTTGTACTTGTTATCAACTACTCCATCTGTACCAGAAATATAGTTTTATTTTGATTTTTTATAATCAACAAAAATAAACTTTGATTAAACATTGGTGTCAATTTAATAATCACAATGAAATTATAAAAATTCTTACTAATAAATTACTTAGTGATTTATTAATTACAAATTTTAGAGTTTCACTCGAATGATTAGATTGTCACCAATGGTTGGTCAAAGTTCATTTTTATTGACCATAAAAAGTCAAAATGAGATTATCTTTCTGGGTAAGGGAGTGTAACCTAAATTTAATGAGATTATTATTTTTTAGGTATCCCTCAACTAAATTCAAACTGAAACCCCCTCACTAACAGCCTTCGCCACTACTATTCATCACGTATTATTCTGCTTCGCCACTACTCCCTCCGTCCCAAAATGATCTTCGCGTTTGACTATTCAAACTTTTTAAAGATATAAACACTTGCTTCACTAGCCATGCTTTGTTTAAGCCTAAAATGTAGAAATGTGATGAAATTTTTGAGACAATGAAAAATGGCAAAAGAGAAGATCATTTTAAGAAGGAAGGAGTACTATTTATCACGTATTACAGGCTTTTTGACGGTTCAAAAGTTTTTTCATTATATAGAGATTTTGACACCCCCCACCCACCTACCATAAATTTTAAGTTTGCCCCTTGTTGAGTCTACCTACTTTTTTTTTTTTTTTTCGAGAGAGTCTGAGCCTACCTACTTAAAAATACAAAGTTGTGAGGAAAAAAAATGGTTTAGAAATTCCTTATGCTGAGTGAAATGAATGAGTAATGGAGGTTGATTCAATCGAGAAAGAATAGGAATAGAATGCACACAGAGAAGGAGCTCTTGGAGGAAGGCAATAGTGAATGTACGAGCCGAGGTTGTTTCGGAATAACCGGTGTTAGCAAGAAGGGGAAGGAGCCCCTACTAGCTAATATCTGCTGGTCACGGGTCGAATTAGAGTACTTCGACTTGGAAGCTGAAATCCTACCTTTGATTTCTGCGCAAATCTCGTAGCTCCCTTGCGCTTGAAAATCCGGGCTCTCTCTATTCTTTAGATGCGCTCCTGGGATGAATATGACTCACTTGTTTCTCTTCCAAGATGTATAATTGTCCCACCTCCAGAGCTTACTTAGAACATGATCAACACCATAAACTGTTTTCATCATTTTTAAAAGCGGGGGGAAGTGATCTTTTTTCTGCAACGGAAAAAAACGGAGCAGATTTGACTCGGCACAACCTAACGATACATCCAATACCAATGATCTGTACCTAGAATGCGTTGCTGGATGACTTCTGTTTTTCCGCCGGACCACAGTCTTGATCTCGAGGGCCTCATTTCATTCTCGTAACAGGAATGAGTGCACCGCAAGACCAGACAAGTTGCTCCCTCGCCTCGCAGCGGCGGCATCTGTCTTTTAAGTGTTGTAAGTTAAGTCATTTCCTAAGATGGCTCCTCTTATTCTTTCTACGATAATCCAAACTGCAGCTCCACGAGTCTGCTCGGAATTGGAGAGTGAGAGAATCAGCCCTCAATGGCATAATATCACACCCTACTCCGTGTGAGGAGTCAGATAGGTAGGTCTTGTTACTACCAGAGAGGTCTCCTACCATATAGGTCTGGATTGGCTCGGGATCTAGTTCGTCTCATTACATTCAAAAGGCTTCTTCGTTAGACATATGCACGGAAAGCAATGGAGTTTTTTGTGCAGGTATCACAGCTTACTCCTCTTTTTTTTTTGAAAAGACAAAGACGAAGAAAGAAATTCGATTGTCTCTCCTATTTACTACGGCGACGAAGAATCAAATTTTCACTATATTTTTTTCTTTTTCTAGTTCTTCTTCCAAGTGCAGGATAACCCCAAGGGGTTGTGGGTTTTTTTTTTTACCAATTGGGGCCCTTCCTTCACGTGCATCCCTTTTTCCCTAGCTTGGCTCGCATTCGACTGGACTTATAATTGTTTATATAAAGAAAGGAATTGCTTGCTACTAGAAATCGTATTCAAAAAGACAATGGTAGGTTGCATTGGTAGCTATGCTTAGCGGTGACCTTTTTTCATCCTCTTAGAATTCTGGCGTAAAACGCCAGCCACAGAACGCCAAAATATGGCGTAAAACAAAAGTCCCACTCACCAAAAGTGGGCAGAAATAATCCAAAAATCACGTTCTAATAGGCTACAGCACCGGATCATCATCCGCAAGAAAACGTGTATGCGCTAACGCGCAACTTCATTCTAGCTAGTGCGCTCGGCCATTGCTTTCTATAACTGCTATTAATGAAGCGCGCGGCACTCAAGCTAGAAAGCTCGTTCGTTATATATAGCTTTTTATAGGGTAGGGCTATAACTGAAATAAAGATCAAAAGCATGGAAGGCTATTCCGAAGTACCTTGTCTTAGCCCCCTACTAGGCTGAATCTGAGGGCCAGGATCACCATTGACCAGGACTTTGTCTGACCATGGTGGAGTACTTTTATATTGAAGTACCCAGCCGATTGACATGAATACTTCATCCATGGACGATGCGTTACTAGGAACGACTCCAGATCTGAGCTCTCAACCAACCTACATGGGCAAATATCATGTAGAGCAATGTCCAGCCCAGAATATGTCCAGCCCAGAATTTGCCGGAACTATTCCAGTGAGACCGACTATGGTGAACAAAAAGATGGACCCTACAGCAAATAACATGGGTGTTTTGTATTGTATCGAACCCCCCCACATGGTAGCGATCCAACTAAAGATTTTGATTCCAGTGGGGACAGCTATGATCATGGTAGCTGCGGTGAAGTAGGCACGGGTATCAACGTCTATAGTTCAAAACGATCAATATGTAGAATCAGAGCAAGTGATTGCTGAGATTCGCGCGGGAACCGCCACTTTGAGTTTGAAAGAGAAGGTTCGAAAACATATTTATTCTGATTCAGAAGGCGAAATGCACTGGAATACTGCTGCCCCAAGATGAAAAGTTCTACTTGCATGTGTTACACGAATGATGGATTGAGCACCGCAGCCCATACTTTGACACTTCTTCTCCACTTTCTATCATCGGAACTTTTGACCCATTTCAAATCGTTGACACTACTTCTCCACTGAATCTCATTGCCACACTGGACTCACTTCCGTCCGTTCCATTGGTGGTTTCTAGAGTTAATGAAAAAAGGGTCTTCCGAAGGAGAGACGATCTCGATGATCATTCCGGTTCATAGTTTTCTATGATTTGATTCAAGAATTCTTTATGGGAATTGTAGCAGTTCCATTCTTTTTATATTCTATCCTTTTGATGAGGCCCCTTACTATACTATAGATAGGGTGTTAGCGCTTTAGTTTGATTGCAAAGGCGCTAACGCGCTTGACTAATAACATAGAAAGGGGCAAGCCAAAACCTAGTCCTAACAAGTTGCTGAGCGAAAGGTCTCATGCCATGGAGTGGGGAATATCCCGAGTCTCATGTAAGACAACTAAATGCACCTCAAGGTGCTGCCGAGGAGCTGAGGGACCTTCTTAGCACCACACTCCTACTATACCAGGGCCTTTCGCTTTCACTGAGAAGAAGAGATTACTTCCAGCTAGCTTTTTTCCCTAATTCTTCAGAAACTTTCCTCCATTTTCTTCGATTCCTGACTTCGCATAGTCAGCGAAATTTTGTCGAAATATTCGATATTTTGATAGAATAATAGAAGGGGAGTTCTTTCGTCTCAAAATCAGAATAATATGCATTCCTTAAAGTAGTTCTTTCGGGCATTCAACGAAAGCAGATACTTTTGCTGAATTGAGTTGAGATATTGGAAAACAATATTTTTGATTAACTGACTTGGCCTAGCTAACTAAGCTGCCGGGAGGGCACGGATTGATTGAGTGCCAATGCTGGTATTTCCCTGTCCCGATATCCCACCCTCTCAAGAAAAGACTTTTTGGCTTATTTTATCTATTCCAGGAAAGATTTCTAAATTTCAGGAGAACAATAAATTGTTGGAGACGATTCGCTCTCTCTTCTTTAGATGATCAAGCAACTACTGCTCTGTCTGCTCTCAACTATGGTATTCCCAAGCCAAACTCTCTTAACTAGAACCACATTCCTTTTGCGTGTGGATGTAGTTAATGTCTGACTTTATTGGTCATACTTTCCTGCTGTTGCGGCCGGTGCTCGTTTGCGCGCGCGTGAACCAACCCAACAAAGAAGGAAAGGATGCCTCTCGGGGCAACGGAGAATGATTCGAGCACAGGCCTTTCAATCCATATTTCTTTTTGGAATGCTCAAAATTCTACTTGAGCATCTAAATCTGGGTCACTACTAGCAATAACATCTCTGAACAAGATTCAATAGCCACTCACTAATTGAGACCCGGAGCAAAGGATGAATTTAGACCCTGACTCCACTATAAAATAAAAAAAGTAGGAGCAAGATATTTGTTTCTTCTGCTGAAAATTTTGTTATGTGTGAACTTAGGAGAATACTCGTTAAAGGTTTATCATCCTATTTTCTCTTTTATTATCGGCTGCATGTTCTAGTTATGATCTAGTTAGTTCTCATATCTAAGCGAACTCCTTTAAAGAGAAAGCATTAAAAGACTATTACCAACGTGGAGCATACGCGGTAGTCATTTTCTATTATAGTAAAGAAAAGCCAACTGCCTTGCCTGGATCTAATCTTCCATCTATTCTATTCTTAAGCTTCGGAGTCAAATCTCGACGAACGAAAAAAAAATGACAATAGTCAGTCAAAAATGAATTTGGACTCTTTTCCATCATACTTGAGTTGTCTTTAGTTAGAAGCTATGGGAAGGAAAGGGCCGGGGATCAAATTAAGATTGATGCTTTTTAGGGTATTTTATTATGAGGCTGTCTCGCGTGCGGCGGCGCCGAGCCGAGCCATGCCCTATTTTTTTTTTTTTTTTTTTTTTTTGCCGATTTTTTTTTTTTTTTTTTTGCCCCCACAACCTTTTTTCCTCCCACCAAAAGTAACACTTCTTATAACTAAATGTAACACTTTCGTTTTTCAAATGTAACACTTTTTTTTTCAAAAATGTACCACAATTTTGATGCAATAGATTAAAGATAACATAAAAATTAACGACTAAATTAATGGAACACTTTTTATAAAGGAATGTAACATTATTTTTTCAAATGTAACACTTTTTCCCCCAACATTAACATAGGATTGACAACTAAACTAATGTTACATTTTATAAAAAATGAATGTAAACATTTTTTTTTCTCAATTGTAACATTTTACATTCTTAAATGTAACATTATATATGAAATGTAACAATTTTTTATTGCGAAAGTAACAATTGAAATGCAAACCCATTTTTTTTTTATAAAAACTGTTGTTACATTTAACAGTAAAAAAGTGTTACATTTTGAAGATGAAAGTGTTACTTTTATCAGAACAGAGTGTTACATGTTAGCTGATGAGCAACTCAAACTTTTAGTGTGTAAAAAAATATGTTTTTTTTTAAAAAAAATCAAACCATATCATGACCTATGTAGTTTTATTCGTCTCGTCGAGACGAACAAAACCGTATTTTTAATTTTTTTTTCTGAGTTATACATTGCAAGATATAGCATTTTAAAGTTATTGAGTTTTTTTTTTAAAAAAAAATGGACACATGGCAGCGATCTGTGAAGAGGGAGGGGAGGATCTGGCCGTCGGCTGTAGCATACGAGGCGCGCGCACGAAGCAGCGGAGGGGACCACCCTGCCGCACGGCGTACATCCAATGTACGCGAGAATTTGTCTTTTATTATTTTGTACTACCTTCCTTAAATGAGTGTTCAAATTTTATTTTAAGGGACATAACCTTCTGTACAATTTGGTGGCAAAATTCATATATATAATCTTGTAGTTCTCTTTACAAACATTTAGTTTTTGTAAGTATAAAAAGACCGGTGAAAAAAATTTCGAAAAAATATATTTAGGGACAAAGTTATGATCAAAATGGACACTCATTTTGGGACAAAATTTTCCTGAAAATGGACACTCATTTAGGGACAGAAGGAGTACTACTTTTATATACTCCCCATCACTTAATTATTTAATAAATTTATTTAAATATAATATGGCAAAATTACATGATATGATGCGTACTTTTTGCATTTTATAAATTCCTTTATATACATACTATGATTTTTTGATCTTTCTCCTTTATCAATTTATATTAGAAGAATAGTAGTTCAAAATGTGTTCATTTCAATAGAAAATAATAATAATAGTCCCCTGTTCTGTAAAGTTTGTCTCAATTTGACTTTTTATGGTTAACATAAATGAACTTTGACGAGACATTGGTGTCAATCTAATGATCACGGTGAAATTCAATATTGCTATCGAAAAATTACTTGAAAAAATTATCAATTACAATTTTTAGAAATTTACTAGAATGATTAGATCGACACCAATGTTTGGACAAACTTTTTTTGTGTTGATCATAATAAAAAGTCAAAATGGGACAAACTTTCAGGGAGAGAGGGAGTGTGCAATTTGAGACAGAGGGAGCAATTTATATGGATAAGTTCATACTAATGACATTTTTGAGAATTTTATTGAGATGATTACATTAACACTAATATTCAGTCAAAGTTCACTAGTGTTGACGATTCAAAAACTAAATGAGGCTATCTTTCCCGAGACGGGAGTGTACATTCCTTCCCATTAGCCGGAACATGTGATCATATTTCATTATTATGTAATCTTAATATGTTTCAAAAATCAAACGGGACTATCATTTTTTAAAATGAAGGGGGTATAACAAAAATAAAAGAATGTAACAACTCGGCCACTAAGTTTGTGAAAACTTATAAGGCACACTAAAGTAAGATTTGGAACTAATTTATGGTGTAACTATGCAACAAAGGTCCTGGATGTGACACAATCACAAACGCGGCTTTAACATCAAGGACCAAGATTTTTTTAGCCCGAAACTATTTCTATTTGACCAAATGAATCTCGATCATTGATGTTACAGCAAGGGGCTGCATCATAATATAAGTGATTGCTACAAACAACTATTAGCACCAAAGCTTGTCCAATGAAAGTCCTACACTTATCCGAAGGAGGGGGGGGGGATATCATAGATTTTTATTCTTGATCTTAAACAAAAAAGAAAATGCATTTTGGGACGGAATGAGTACCACGCTCCACAATTCTTTATTTGTGATCTCTAAGAAATTATTACCAGAAAGAAATGTACAAAGAATTTCTATTAACAAACAATTAAATCAAAGAGTACAACACAACATACCAATTTCACCATACCACACCCTCCCCACATTTCTTAGCTGCATAACACTACACAACATAGCAACTAAACTTCAACCTTGAGAAAGAAAGAGAGAGAAAGAGAGAGAGAGAGAGAGAGAGAGAGAGAGAGAGAGAGAGAGAATACTTACTTGGGTACAAGCAGGGTACAAGTCAGAATCACGTTAGAAATACAACTGCCTACACTGAACAACTTCCACCTCCGATGGGCAGTACGGACATTTGAAAGGTCTCGTGCTGTTATTCTTAGACAGCTTCGTGATAGACATCTTACATAAGACATGTCCACACGGCATCAACATTGGTGGATTCTCTTCACTCGCCTGGTCCCGACTAACCGGACAAACAAAAACCGAATGAAACTGAAATTCTCTGCCCAAATCCACTGGCACAGGTAACTGCTTCATAGACTGCCATTCTCGCTTCTTCCCAATCATCACATTCATCATCTTCAAAAGGGTAGGCAACCCTTGAACACCCGCTCCAATTGACACACTTAATGGGCTTTCATATGATTGCCCCAATAGATTGCAGAACTGTCGGGTCAACTCTTGACCCAGTTTAGCCCAATGGGTCGGTGATAGAAATTCTGCATATGGGGAAGAGTCGAGTTTTCCGGTCCACAATAAACATGCCATGAGCTTTTGGATTTCAGGCATATGTTTTGTAGCAAAAGGGGAAAGATAGGTTCTTGCATATTTAAGAGCCTCGTCCCGACTTTGATTCTGAAGAATTTCCATAAACTGCAAACGATGAAGTTTTAACTCAATGTCCGTCCCCGTTTCTTCCAGTTTTTCATGGTTGGTGCTAGCCCAGCTCAAAGCGGGGCCCAAGTTCCGAGACTTCATTGCTTCAAGAATCTCATACATTTCTAGAAACAACGATTTTTTATCACCAGAAACCTCCTCACGGGCTTCATTTACGAAGCAATCCCCAATATCAAACAGACCCTCTCTGTAAAAGTGGCACGCGATTATTTCATTAACTGTGTGAATATCGACATCAACATTTCTGTATGACTTGGATATATCGGGATTGAAGGATTTCTCAAGGAGCTTTGGGTATTTGGTCAAAGCAACATTCAGTTCCTTCTGTGTACCTTCTAATTGACCATGTGGGGCCATCTCTTTCAACTTAGTTTTCAGTTCAGTAAGAATCAACTTGTAATCGGGTTGGGATGAAGTATCGTTGACTGTTGACTTTATTCTTGATAATGCCTGATCAATTTCTTGGCTAATCTGTTCAATAACCTCCTGAGATTTAGCGGATGACAGCTTCTGCTTCTTTGCAACACGATCAAATGCATCTTTGATGCAATTCAGATCCATAATTCAATATACTCAATGTTCCTCGATCAGTCGATTCTATAAGCAGTATATACAAAATAAGCAAACACCTAGAACAGAAGGATGAACGTAAAAGTTACCAACTTATTCCATCAGAAAGTTGAAATGTTAAGAGTACACAGAGAAATAGCATAACCATTCAAGTAAAAAGAGCCCAAGATTTATCAGGACTATCAAGATTTTAATTCCAAACAGAGTCCTTTTATCAATATTTGACAACGGTGCAAAACCTAGTTACTCAACAGATGAAATAAGATAATTACGCACTACGCAAAGCCCCTCTACCATATTCCGAC
Source organism: Campanula takesimana (assembly GCA_026119855.1). Taxonomy (NCBI): domain Eukaryota; kingdom Viridiplantae; phylum Streptophyta; class Magnoliopsida; order Asterales; family Campanulaceae; genus Campanula; species Campanula takesimana. The sequence continues at coordinate 24,783 of JAOWBW010000349.1, forward strand.
GTTCAAGCACTATTTTGAGATTTTTTATCCTTACACTTTTTTAGTCTTCTAGATATATTAGTATAATTCCAAGAACTGTCCTAGAATTTGCGTTTCCTATCTGTTACCCCAAGGTAGTCCGCTAATCAAATCAAGAATACAATTATTTTATAGAGATGAATCTAGAACCTCCTCATCATGTGAACAAATACTCACATGAGATAAGAAAACCAATTTAGATCTCTCATCATCCGTGCATACAGCATACAGACTGATCCATTAATACGTTTTTCCTATCATCACTAAGAAGCAGTACAGATGACCAGTGTCAAACAAACTGTTTCTATACAAAACAAGCCATGGGCAATGTGAAAATAGAAACAGAAATAAAAGTAAAATAACATCACATACTTAATGACTAAACTAACCCCCAGCCGTGAAAGGATCCACATTTTTAGGATGCTTAGTGTAGCTTGTAATCCTGCTTTTAGCCCCCATCATACTGAGATATTAGACTACCTCTTATTTCTAACTACCTCCGTCCCAAAATGAATGTCCAAAAAAATTTCTTTATAAAAAAAAAATAAACAACTGGACATTCATTTTGGGGCTGAGGGAGTACCTTGTATTAAAATGTGCAAGGTGTTATTTGTTTGGTGTTGCCTTGTGCTCGAGGTTTCCTATGAGCTTGCTTGGGTTTGTATTAGTAACTATAGTCAACCACGACATGAAACCCCTATCATGAATAAAAGGCAAAGCCCCTTGAAAACAGTTCTTGATCTCCCAATACCCAAGAGATATATTACTAAGTTTTAGATATGCTGTAAAAGATTGCTAAAATTACCCTTGAATAATGATAATTGCTAGGAAATGGAAAAGTTGCGCATGAGCTTGATTGGGTTTCTATAACTTACCGCCACACAGAAGACCTTGTGTGAATCAAAGTAACTCAAACACATTTCTTGATCACTCTATATCCAAGATATTTATTACTTTGTATTTTATTTTTTGATACACTGTTTAAGACTAACAAAATCACCCTCTGCCTGAATTATGATTAGTACTTGCAAATAAAAAAGTAATACACAACTTTTAAGAATACCAACTAACTTCAGACCTAAAAGAAAACTAGTCAGAACCCAAATCTTTAACTAGCACACATGGGTGTGGGTGTTGGAGTAGAGATCTTAAAAGGAGACGAAAGGAGAAAATCTGGCACAGGGCACCAGGCGGGCGCTCGGGGTATAGCAGGCGCGCGCTCGGTATGGACAGAAGGTTTGGTCCTGGAGAGCGAGGTAAGCGCCCGCTCGATCTAGAGCAGGCGGGCGCTCGGTCGCCAGGCCAGGAAGTGCAGATTTTCGGGATTCCTTAATAGTCTAGGTTTAGGTCTTATTCTTGGGTGTGTATTTAAGCAATGTTCCGCCCCCATACTCATTGTAACTCAGATTTAACATATTATAGTGCAAGATCCTGGCTTGGTAGTGCCCCCAGACGTAGTCAAACATATTGACGAACTGGGTAAACAATTTCTTGTGTTCCTTTGACTTTTGCTTTGTTTCTTTATTTCTTGTGCTTGTTTGGATGCTGCGATTTCTTGCGATTTGCTTGGGTGTTGGGAGGGCTTATTCCACAACAACTAGTATCTAGAGCTCCAGTTTAACGATCCGGGTTTATCAAGCAATCAAGAATGGGCAAGGATAAACAAGCGGTAGAGAAATTCGATGGGTCTGACTATGGTTTTTGGAAGATGCAAATAGAGGATCTCTTGTATAATAAGGATCTCTATATGCCTCTAAAAGGAGTCAAGCTGGAAAGCGAAAAATAGGAAGACTGGGATCTCATGGATCGAAAAGCCTTAGGGGTGGTTCGATCTACTTTGTCGAAGTGGATCGCGAAGACTACCAAGAAGGTGAAAACCACCAAGGAGCTATTGGATTATCTTACTGAGAGATTTGAAACACCATCTGCTGCAAATAAGGTTGATTTGATACGCAAGATGGGTAATCTCAAGATGCAAGAGGGAGGATCCATAGCTAAACACATCGATGAGTTTATGGATGTTATAGACTCATTGGCTGCGTTGGAGATTACTTTCGGTGACGAGGTTCATGCGTGTTTATTGCTAGCGTCTTTACCAGGAAGTTGGAGCGGAACGGTGACAGCGTTAAATGCTTCAGCGGGTAAGAACAAATTGAAGTATGATGATGTTAAGGACTTTCTCTTGGGCGAGGAAAATCGCATAAAGAAGTTGGGGACACCGTCTACTTCGGAATCGGTCTTGGCTACAACTAGTAGGGGATGGCCGGGTTCTAGCAATAAAGGGAGAACAGGGTCAAGGAAAGTGTAATCGGGGGTGGGAGTCAGTCTGTGGAGAACAAAGAAAGACCAAGGGTTTCAAGAGGATCGGTAGAGTGCTATCATTGTAAGGAGTTAGGACACTACAAGAGGAATTGTCCCATGCGAAGGGATAAATCGGTGAATGTGACAGTCGAAGGTGACGATGCACTGATTCTAAGTGTTAGTAGTGCGCTAGAATCATGGGTGCTGGATTCGGGGGCATCATTCCACTCATGCGGGCATGCATGCAAAGGAGATGGAAAATTATACTTCCGGTGATTTCGGAAAGGTCTATCTGGCGGATGGCGAGCCTTTGAAAATCAAGGGGAAGGGGGATGTTAGAATAGGAGTATCGAACGGGAAGGTCTTACATCTACACGGGGTCAAACACATTCCGGGTTTGAAAAAGAATCTGTTATCAGTTGGGCAGCTGGGTGAAGAAGATTACACGGTAACTTTTAGCTGCAGGAACTGGGTTATTACCAAGGAGGATTCTGAGATCGCTAGGGGTAATAGGGAAGGAAGATTGTATTTGATGAACAACACCAATGATAGTATCGCGGTGGCGTCAGCCAAGGGTGATACGGATTTGTGGCACTGTTGATTGGGTCACATGGGTGAGAAGGGGGTACTTTGCTCAAAGCGGAAACTACCAGGTTTGACAGGTAAGGCTTTGAGGGAAGCAAGGTTGGAATTGGTTCACACGGATTTGTGGGGACCGGCCCCGGTAACTTCTCTGGGTGGTGTGTCATATTACATGACCTTCATTGATGATTCTAGAAGAAAGGTCTGGGATTACTTCTTAAAGGGGAAAGATGAAGCTTTCAGGATACTTAAGAAGTGGAAGGCCTTGGTGGAGAATCAGACGGGACTCAAGGTTAAATGTTTGAGGACTGATAATGGTGGGGAGTATGAGCTCAGGGAGTTTAAGGAATACTATGATGCGAGTGAGATTCGCATGGATATTCTAAACTTGGGTGGGAGCGGGACAGTTCATGATGACCAAGGTCAAGGGGTCACTGAAGATGAACCAAATACTCCAGGACCGGATATTCCGCTGCGCAGATCTAACAGAGAGTGTAGATCGGATGACAAGGCTCCAAGTTTCTCAAGCAAGGATAAGTTGAAGCTATGCATAGCTTCAACGGGGCTTCGAGAATAGGAGAGGAGGATGGCACTACCATGATCGAGGTGAGCACTAGGAAGGCACCAAGGATTAGTTGAAGACGGATACGGGGCTTATACACGGGTTGATCTCTAGGTGGGAGATTGTTGGAGTAGAGATCTTAAAAGGAGACGAAAGGAGAAAATCTGGCACAGGGCACCAGGCGGGCGCTCGGGGTATAGCAGGCGCGCGCTCGGTATGGACAGAAGGTTTGGTCCTGGAGAGCGAGGTAAGCGCCCGCTCGATCTAGAGCAGGCGGGCGCTCGGTCGCCGGGCCAGGAAGTGTAGATTTTCGGGATTCCTTAATAGTCTAGGTTTAGGTCTTATTCTTGGGTGTGTATTTAAGCAATGTTCCGCCCCCATACTCATTGTAACTCTGATTTAACATATTATAGTGCAAGTTCCTGGCTTGGTAGTGCCCCCAGACGTAATCAAACATATTGACGAACTGGGTAAACAATTTCTTGTGTTCCTTTGTCTTTTGCTTTGTTTCTTTATTTCTTGTGCTTGTTTGGGTGCTGCGATTTCTTGCGATTTGCTTGGGTGTTGGGAGGGCTTATTCCACAACAGTTGGGGTATACAGATACCAAACACCGACCAATGTAATCTTCCGGTTATACATCCGGAAATCTAATTATCTTGAGCAGAATGACCTTGATTCAAGTAGATTTTAAACTTCTAATCCTGTGAACAATGCCTATTGATGATGGTGAGAAAGTTGCATTATGAATGTCTCCTGAAATGTATAAAGAGATGCTTTCTTAGAGCTCCATATCATCGATTCCTAGAGAGATAAAGTTCTTTTGTTTCCATACCCTCACTAGTCTTTATTCAACAAATTTCAGAATCAAAAAGAGATAGCTAGCATTTTGCATCCATCCGTGAGAATAAGGGAACTATTGGGGAAATTTCACTTACACATGGTGTTAATACAAATCCAATTGGATACTAAGCAGTCATGTGCACTTTGAGAACCAATACACTTTCCCTTTTATCTTTGGCTAGCATCACTAGTCTGAACATGAGATATATGCAAAATAATACTCCCTCGAGATAATTGCATAAAAAACCTTGTACAAGTTTTTCTGTTGCAATTTAAACCTCCAACATATATAAATTGCATAAAAAACCTTGTACATAGAATCTTATTGCAATTTAAACCTTCTTCCAGTTAGTTAGTTAAATATAATTTTAAAAACTGCACTTTCACCCCCTATAACTTAATCTTTGACCAAGTATACATATATGATGTTAAAATTAACACACACATTTTATTTAGATATTCATGTGAAATATACCTATTTTTGTTTGGTCAAAGATTAAAAAAATCTCTAAAAATTGAGCTTTACAGAAATACTAGAAATTGGATAAGTCATAGGGGGTGAAAGTGCATTTTCCGAAATTATATTTAACTAGCTAACTGGAAGAAGGTTTAAATTGCAACAAGAATCTATATACAAGGTTTTTCATGCAATTTATTTATGTTGGAGGTTTAAATTGCAACCGTAAAACTTGCACAAAGTTTCTTTTGCAATTATCTCTACTCCCTCCGTCCCAAAATGAACATCCAAAAAATTCAAATTTACTCTTGATCAAGAGCAAATATGAATAATAAAATAAAAAATGGGGTATTCATTTTAAGATGGAGAGAGTACAGAAGAAAAAAATTAGCTACACTATCACTAGTGGTAGGACAGGACGGTAGACCAAATCTAAAGATATGGAAAAGCTAATTTTCCCTCTAACTAGTACACCCTCTGTCCCAAAAATGATAGTCATATTTTCCCATTTTGCTTGTCCAAGAAAGTTAGTCTCATTGCCAATATTAAGGTTTCGAAATCACTAAATTTCGAAAATTTACAATGTAACCTTAAAATGTTTGAAAAGTTAACAGGACTAACAATTTGGGTCCTGGGTCGGAGGGAGTAGCAACTTTGACCACATATTTATGGGCTTGTTATAAATTAGCTTCAATGATTCAAAATATATCTTCAATTTCAAAGAAATGCATTATGTTTATTCATTTAGCTTCAATGATGCATTATGTTTATTCTTGGCCCAACACAACCAAAAGACTGTGGAGATGCTGATTTCTAACTGGTTTTAACGAAAAAAACTTCTAAGCAGTAAAAATCTCCACGGCACATACATTTTCAGCTCAGACATCTCTCATGACCCAAAAAAATATATTACATCCATACCCTCTCCCACCTACACCCAATTAGGAGTACCTTTGTAAAAGCCAAACATCAGAAGCATGATGCTTGAGAGCTCATTATATCAAATGATCAATTTACCTTTCAATATATTCTTTTATTGGGTAAAAAAAAAAAAAAAAAAAACTTTATCAGTTTCGAGCCAGAATAATTTGTTACTTTGAAAGAGAATTTCTTAAAGATAGGTTGAAAGAAATATGAAAAAAGAGAGCCACTATATGGAGAGCGAGTGTTTCCAAGTCTAACCATCTTTCCACCCAACAGGGAATCAAGAAATTAGAAACCCTTTGGAAATGGTATACTCCCTCTGTCCTAAAATAATCTCCCCATTTCACTATTCAAACTTTTTAAAGATCTGAACACTAGTTTCACTAGTCATATTTTGTTTATGCACTTTTAAACCTAAATGTAGAAATAGATAAAACTTTGTGGAAGAATAAAAAATGGCAATTAAAAAGATCATTTTGAGTCGGAGGGAGTATATCGCAAACTTGAGAAGGTCCTAACATCTTCTTCAGCTCAGCTAAAGGGATTTTGGGTACTCATGCCTACTTTCACTCCAAAACTAGCTTAGCTTCACTAGAAATTCGAAATATAGATCAAAATCAAATACACAGATCACAGACCGATTCAATTCAAGATTTAAAAATATAAAAAAAATAAGTAACATTCATGAACGAAAAGCTCATCAGACAGTAATAAGCAAATAAATTAAATTAAAGGTAGGCAAGAAATGCAATATATAAACAATTGAGGAGAGATCTTTGGAAAAAAAAAAACTGAAGGGTGATGAATCGAGGAAGAGATTGAAGAATTAATAAGAAAAAGAAAAAAAAAAGCTTTGAAATAACAGAATCACAAACGAAAATGTGAACAAAGAACCTTAAATTAAACTAACTGTGTGTGTGTGTGTGTGTGTGTGAGTAAGAGAGAGAAGATGATCTTACCAGGAGGAAGAAGAAGAAGAAGAAGAATGAGGGAAGATTTTTCTGGACTCGCGGCTTGTAGATTGGGAGGGGTTAGGTTGCTACTCCATCCGTCCCATAGTAATAGTGTTAGTTTCCATTTTAGTACCTTCCAGATTCCATTTTAGTACGTCCCAGATCAGATTAAGAGTCTTATTCATAAAATGGCAAAGAATCTTTACTATTCACCCCACTCATTCTCTCTCTTATTTTACTTTTATACTCACAACACCAATCATTTCACTATTCTCTCTCACTCATTCTCTCTCCTACTTTACTTTTACACTCAAAACATTTACATCACTTCTAATATTTATTAATAAGCGTGCAAATAAATAGTAAGACTTTTACTCCAAGACGAAGGGAGTATTTTTTTTATTTTTGAAATTTATCTGTCTCTTTGCTTCCATTTTTCTACTTTTCGTTTTTATAATACTGGACAATCAATCATGTCTGTCCACGCCTCATCATTTACCCTTGCCTGACGGCTTCACTTCGGTCCCACCATCATTTAACTCCGTACGTTAACAATAACTCCTTCCGTCGTCCCAAATAAGGTTCTAACTTTCCATTTTCCTTTTGTTTTGTTGTCTCGGACTAAATTAAAGTTTTTATTTACTTTTTCCGATCTAAAAAAACTGTTTTTTTTTGTATTTGCACAACTCTTAAAAAATGCAATAATTATCATGACTTAGTGACAAAAGTTTCAACTTTACCCTTATTAAGTGTGCAACTTTTTTACATTAATGTCTTACACTAAGATAATTAATAAAAGAGAACAAGTTTCAATGTAAGGATAAGAGAGACATTTAGCTCAAAAGTAACAATTATTTTGAACCAAAATTTTGGTCCAAAAGTGACAGTTATTTTGGACCGGAGGGAGTACTTTATTACTTAAAATAAACAATGAGACCCATTTGTTATTTCATATTCATAACATTTTTTTTAATCTCCGCGTAAAGTCAAACTAAGAACTTTAGGCAAGGACGGAAGGAGTAGTAGAGCAGTACTATTTAAAAAAAAAACGGAAGAAAGTTTATTTCATCTTTTGATCAAATATTAATGTCAATTTAATTATTTTAGTGAAACTCTAAAATTTGTAATTAATAAATCATTTAGTAACTTATAAAATAACATTTTTTATAATTTCATTTTGATTAATATATTGACATCAATATTTAGTTAAAATTCATTTATATTGACAGGGAAAAAGGATAAACTTCCCATGAGGTTGAGGTAGCATCACATTTTTATCTCTAGGAAAAATCACTCAACAGTCAACATGGATAAGAACCCACTGCTGCCGGTCAGCCAGCTTTACGCTATAAACTTGATTCTTCCCGGGTATTGAACACTTAGACCATCTACAATGGATTAAACATCATTTTTCATTCAACACCTACTTTATCACTCTACATCATCTTCTCTCTCTTCCAACTCATCCATTCAACACTCATTCAACTTTACACCCTACGATGGTTTATTTAATCGCACATTCAACACCCTTCTCACTCATCATCCTATACCCCACCACTTAAATTGTATTTTCTATTCTTTATTTTTATGGTTAGTAAAATAATAATAATAATAATTAATTATAATTAATTATAATTTTTTAAAAAATACTTCACACTTAATTATTTTTTTTGTAATTGTAATTAAATAAATATGAGGGTTTTTTTTAGTGTTGAAATGGTTATTATTGAGATCCATTTTACTAAAAAAGATTTTTTTTTTTTTCCAAATCAAATGAAACTTGCATCTATTTATAGAGGAAAAAAATTATGAATTTTGGTGTAAAAATAAAAATAAAAAATCATTTACTGTAAAATAATTGAGCTCAAATAATTAAGATGAGAAATTAAATCGGAAATTCCATGAACCAATGGGGAGTTGCCAAGTGTCACAACCAGAAAAAAAGAAAAAAAAAACAACGCTAGCCGTTGACGCACCTTGTCGAGCGCGTGTAGAATCAGGAGGCGACGCGTGGCAAGTGGCTGGCACCTTTTTTCCATTCAACCGGTGTTGAATCCATTCAACTCCTCCCCCCATTCAACCCCCAATCAACACACCATTGTACCTATTAAACACTCCATTCATGTTTAATCCCCAATCAACACCCCCATTCATCATCCATTGAACATGGTCTTAAGGCTCGTTTGGTAGCTTGATAAGATTAACCCGTTTTAATAGTCGGAAGATTATTAATCGGGTATTAATTACACCACCCTTTTTTAATAGTCCGAAGATTATTAATCAGGTTACCAAACGAGCCCTAAAGCTACATTTGAATCAAAACAAAGCATCCCCAACTAATCTACATACTTGATAAAAAAAATATACTCCCTCCGTCACACCCGACTTAAGATTCTTGGTCAAACAATTTATACTTTGACCAAATATTTGAACAAATATAATGATGCTAATAAAAATTTAAAACTTATTGTATCACGATTAATAATAAACTACATAACTATTTTTAGATTTTTATTAAGATAATTATTTTTGTTCAAATTGTTGGTCAAAGTATAAATTGATTGACCAAGAATCCTAAGTCGGGCGGGACAGAGAGAGTATATATATACTCCGTAATAAATTAAAATACATGTGTGTTTGTATTATAAATAATATAAATATAAATAAAATGTCAATATAAATGATTCCTACACTGCTACTCGTACATCCGCATTTCTACGCAAATCCACCTTCAACTGCCGAAAAGCAAACGAAAGAGTTAAACACCTATTTGGTCCTTAACCTATTGATTTGTTTTCCTTTTGATCCTTAACCTATTTTGGTTTTCCTTTTGGTCCAGGACAAAGTGGTCCTTGACCTATTTTGGTTTTCCTTTCGGTCAACAAGCCATGTCGATGATTTTAAGGACCACTTTGTCCGGCAAATAGGTACATCAAGGACCAAAAAATAGGTTAAGGACCACTTTATCCTGCAACTAGGTACATCAAAGACCAAAAGGAAAACCAAAATAGGTTAAGGACCAAAAGGAAAACAACTCAATAGGTTAAGGACCAAATAAGTGCTTAACTCAGCAAACCAAGCAAACCAAACCATCTTCCCTGAAGCTACCATAGATTTCCCATGTTATCGATGGGCTGGGATAAATTTCATGCATACAACTTGAAGTTATCCAGCTCCCCCAGCAACCGATTTTTGTTGACAACGTCGTAATAGTTTTCTTCTCCATAAATTCGCCTGGAATGTAATCAAATAAACAACATGAACTCCACATAAGCTACGATAGGGGCTTCTTTAAGGGTTGGCTCAGGAGAAGAGGGAGGTGATGGACTCGACAACGTGGTCTAAAATGAATCGACGACCGAATGCCATGAAATGGAACTACTGCCTCCGTCCCAAAAAGAGAGCCTCGTTTGACTTTTAATGGTCAACTCAAGTGAATTTTGACCAAACATTAGTGTTAATATAATCATCCTACTGAAATTATATAATTGTTATTTACATCATTAAATGTTATCAATAACTATTTTTAGAATTTCACTAGGATGAATAGATTGTCACTAATGTTTGGCCAAAGTTCACTTGTGTGACCATTAAAAATAGACTACTCCCTCCGTCCCAGACTAAGGTTCTTACTTTCCTTTTTGGTCTGTCCCAAACTAAGGTTCTTAGTTGCTTTATTACCTAAATGGACCATGGGACCCACTTGTCATTCTCACAACAAAAACTCCGTACCCATTTTATCTCTCCTACTTTCTCTTACTTACTTTTTCATACTCACAACATTTACTTTTTTCTTAATCTCCGTGTAAAGTCAAACTAAGAACCTTAGTCTGGGACAGGGGGAGTATCTTTTTGGGACGCAAAGGAGTAAATAGAACATGTATCATATTATTCAGAGAGGGTGAATAACACACTTTGGTGAAGGGGTATGACAATACTCCCTCGGTCCCAGAATGATTTTCCCACCTTTTTGTTTAGTATGAATGAACTTTGAGCAACAGTTTCAGATATATTTAATTATATTAATGAAAATCTAAAATTTGTTGTTGATAGTATTGTTAATGGTGTATCAATTACAAGTTTTGGATTTTCATTAAATCAACCTATAATTTTTGCTCAAAGATCATTCGTATTAACGGCAAAAAAAAAGTGAAAAGATCATTTTAGGACGGAGAGTATTAAGTAAATTTTTAGGATGTGAAACTTCAATGTGGAGTCTAAAAGATCTGGAAAACGAAATAATCAAATCCTAGAAGGTATATTATCTATAATTACTGTAGGAATGTAGAGAAAAGGTAAGACAAAAGGATGATATATCCTGAGTTTCAGCTATTTTTATAAAGATTCAATTACATGAGCAGCTAAAGTGGATAATAAACTAAGCACTTATAAAGAATTGAGCCCGCAAAGAAAAGAATAAAGCTTACGCAATATCTGCAGAGTTTTCTGATTTGGTCACCGCCTTCCCCTCGGGGAGTTCCAGAGAAGTATAGTGCATAATCATTTCCTTCAGTGTATGCTTTGTGCTTCTAATGTCGTTGTCCCATAAGATGCTCTGAGATCAGAAAGGAAACAATTGATCAGACACATGTTAAAAATAGTTTGATACCCCCTCCCCGTCCTAAAATAAATGTCGCAGTTGACTTGTCAACGTTTTTGAGAGTTGTGCTTTACTTATTTGTACATTACATGTACAGTGGTAAAATTGCACTAATACTCTGTCGTAATTTTAAAATGCGACATTTATTTTTGGACGGACCAAAATGGAATGTGTGACATTTATTTTCGGACGGAGCGAGTATTTTGGTTTGATATGAGAATGCGAATGGAAGTAGTATTTGACATCCTGCTACAATAAAGATGAATATCTTGTTATATTGTGCATATACCTTCCTAACATACTCTCTTTTCACAACTTCCATGGGTACCTTGCCTTTAGGAGAGAAAATTGAGACATTCCAAAGAGCTCCTCGAGCCGCCATTATGGATGATGCACCTACAGGAGTAAACGATACTCATTAATTTTTTAACATTGTCATCATTCTTAAAAGCTGCCACTCAAATCCATACATGAAACAGAAATTCAAAAGTTTTCCAAAACAAAATTTGAAGAACAGCCCGACTCAGTGAAGACACCAAACTCAGTACCAAACAAAACTCAAGTAAGTGAGTTGACTTTCAAGAACTCCATGTTCAGACTTGAGGAATAAAGAGAGGAATTTAGAAAACCAAAAAAGAGAGTGTGTAAAAGTGAAAACATCAAGTGGGGAATGAGCAGAGCAAAGATGGAAAGGATGGGAGAAGTCAATGATGAATCTCTGAATTTTTATGGAGGCAAACTGAATAACAAGCACACAAACAGGCGCAATCAAAATCAAGATTTCCAAATCGTTAACATCATATTTCAGACTAATGAAGTTAAAATAAAACGGACCCAATGATCTAAGCATGACTCCGACATCGACTGTGAGTGGGAGGGAAAGGAAGGCGAAGGGAAAGCCCAATAGAAAGGCCAAAGGTCTGCAATCCGTCTCCATAGCACATACTGAATTACAAATGATATATGAAATTGAATTACTGAGAGGGAGGGGGATTGTTTATGGAAGGAGGAAGAATAAGATCCGGGTGGGGATGGGGTATGTCGACCGAATGAGGTTGGGAGGGTTAATAAGGTGAGTGTAATCTGTCAATTAAAATTTTAGATTATACCCCATTTATTAAATTAATTATATCTACCTTTTATTTTTTAATTTTACACTTAGAACCTTTACTCTTTGTCTGGTTTTAATTTGCTCTAATTTTCCTACTTACAATATAATTTCAATCAGTGTACTACACGTCAAATGCGCACTTCACGGGAAAAAAATGAATTTTGTTAGCATGAGGTACCACGAATGTTTATTAAGTAGGAAAAATTATTTGAAGTAGTAAATCCACAAAACCCCAATAATTGGGTATTTTAAATGCAATTTTCCCTCCAAATTATAAGGTTGTTTTATACGTGAGACAACATATATAACCACTTCTGCACACCAACCAGAGAAGTTGCAACAACAACTGCAAATTTGAGCAGATGTTAATACTCCCTCTAGCCTCAAATCTAAGCAAAAATAATTAATCCCACACAGGTTAAGAAGTTACTTAAAGTTGTTTAATTGTCGTAATTTTTGTAAAAAAATGTGTTTGATTACTAATATATCTCATATTAAATATCTAATAAATGTGCAGTTATATTTGGAAAAAGATAATCAATTAGGGGTATTTTGGGTAAAAGAGTATCAAATACAGTTGCATTTAATGATTTTTTCCATTGAAATTGGTAAGTTTTGCTTTGCATTTAGATTTTTGCATTGAAATTGGTAAGTTTTGCTTATATTTAATTCCAAAAAAAACAAAGTTTTTTGCTTATATTTGAGGCCAGAGGGAGTATATAAGTAAAGATCATTGCAATTTGCACGTGTACCTATGATACTTTAGTCAAATTTGAGTAAACATGCCACCTCTTTGGTAGTAGTCTAACAAAAGTAACAAAGAGAGTGATTAAGCACTGGTACAGTTGTAACATAGTCAGCCACGGAAGAAGGGATGGAGGTGCCAAGACCAACAACTTATGCTGGACATCAAGTCCACTTTCAACCAGGGTTGCAGGATTCGCTCCCAGAGGCCTCGAATCGCGTATTGATTCGCAGGTATCAATTCGCGATTCGATACCGAATCGATAAGATGGAATTCGCGAATCATGATCTTCAATTTGCGTATCGATACTATGAAAAATCTCCTTGAATTCGCAGGCAATTTATGATTGAATCTCTTTTTCCCTTTGTTCCTACATACCGATTAGGTAAATAATGAAGAAGAAAGAAAGGTTGTGACGGAGATAAGGCGGAAAGAGGCAGAGACGAGGCTGAAAGAGGTGCTGGTGGCGAAGGCTGTTGTTTGTTCTGACTGGAAGAGCAAGTCGGAGAAGAGATCGAGAAGATGGGGAGAAGGAAAAGACGTTTTGGAAAAAGCAACTGAATTGGAAAGGGTTTTCAAAGGAAAGGGTTTTCTTGGGTTTAGAAATACAGCTGTCCAAATTTATGATTTATGGTCTTTGTTATTATATTCCATAATTAGGAGAAACTTAATTATGAAACATAATTAACATTTATGGTTATTATTATATTGAATAAATATATTAAATTAAAGTAAAATTTAAGAAATATTTTATAGATATGAATTTACTAGAAAGTAACTAGTAGTATATTGTTATTATATATTTTTTAATATTTATTTAAATCAAGCGTACTAAAATTGTGAATTCGCGAATCGCGTTAGTTGTAATACTCCACGTATCGGATTCCATTGGTTGAGCGAATCGCGAATTCGTATCGCGAATTCGAATCGGACGAACTACGAATCGTGCAACTCTGCTTTCAACAACTCTTTAGGCTTGTGTGAGGTAACGAATACACCCTCCGTCCCATCTTATACTTCAAAAAAAAAGTGGGCACAAGAATTAAGATGAGAATCTTTATATTATATAATATAGATAGTGGGGTAGAGTGTTGTGAGTATAGAGAGTGGGTAGCAGAGAGAAAGTGGGGTAGGGAATAGTTAGTGGATAGTTGTTGTGTGTATGACATGTAGGTCCCACTAAATAAAAAAGTATAAAAAACTTTCCTTTTTTGGATTTTGAAGTTTAAAATGGGACACCCAAATGGGAAATTTTTGAAGTTTAAAATGGGACGGGGGGAGTATAGGATATAAGTCACTCTAACAAATATTTGTATGTTCTTGCCGGCAGCGGCGGATTTATAGAGCGGCGGATTTATAGAGCGGCGCACTGACTTTTTAAAAAAAGAATATATATAAATATATATATATATTGGGTCATGCTCCTGTGAGAACCTAAAACCATGAGAACCGTGAGAACCATTGGATACACTAGTTTTCACCTAAATGTATCCAAGTGCACCATTGGATACATTATTTTTTACCTAAATGTATCCAAGTGAACCATTGGATACATTGATTTTCACCCAAATGTATCCAAGTTCTCACGGTTCTCACGATATTTAGGTTCTCATTTGAGCACCTACCTATATATATATATATATATATATTTTTTTTTTAGATTAACGAAACTTACTTGGTAAAACACAAACACCCAGCAGACCAGTCTCGCAGAAGTCAAAACGGAGAAGCGGAGGGCGAGACTAGCGATCGGACTTGGCGCTCGTCTCTCTCCGGTGCTCATCTCTGCCGCTCCGAGTCTTTCTTCCCGTCTCTGTAACTACGTTTCTCCTAGTCTCTCTTTCTCCCTCTCGGCTCTCTCTCTCTTTAGTCAAGAGATTAAAAATTCTTGGCAAGGGTTTGGTGATAAAGCCTTCACAAAATCCAAGGTATTTTGATTTTGATTCATCTTTTCTCTTTGATTCAACATAGTATAACTTCTATTACAGTGATTTGGAGTAATTTTGGGCTTAAAAAATTCATAATTTCATCTTCACATTACTTCAAATAATTTAGGGTTTTTTTTTTTTTTTTTTTTTTTTTTTTTTGAGGGGGGGGGGGGGGGGGGGGGGTGGACGGGGATTGTTTGTTTGAATTTGCATTATTTCCTTATCTGAGTATCCAGATTATATGGCTTATTGTTTTGTCATTTTGGTTAAAAAAAAAAAGCTCAATCATTTAGGGTAATAAATTGCTATTATGTTAATGCTGGAATTTTATGTTTCATGCTTGTTGCTTTAGAAACCATGAAAAGATATTTCAAGGCGATAAGTTCTGAAAAGCCATCACGGCCATTTGTTGAGGCATCTGAAAATATTCAAGTTCAGCCAGATTCTTGTCATAATATCAAAATTCAACGTTCGAGCCTTCAAAAATATGCAGCATAATGTCTTGGAAGATAAACTATAGCAGTTGGTAAATGTTCTTTCTTTGTTAGTTTATTAGCAAGAAAATGTTTCGCTTTATCAATGACCGTGAATTATGTCATTAAAATTTTTGGCCCACACTGACTAAAGGTTCTGGATCCGCCACTGCTTGCCGGGTGTTTTTGTGTAGAAATGCATGGTAATGACAGTTAAGAGTTACCCGTGTTTTATCTTCCTTAAAATAGCCTCCTTGAGGGGCAACCAATATCTTCCATGACCACTTCATACTGATGGAGTTGAAAAACTTAGCACACGTAAACAATCCCTCATACGCCCTTAACATACTAAACACATGGGAAACTTCAGAAATATCTTTAGACTATTTCTCCTTCTGAGAAACTTACAGAGGGAAAGATGGATTGGAGCTGACAAGGGAACAGTCAACTAAACTAACAGTGGACCCAAACAAAGTGGACAGTACTTGAAAGGAGCAAGCAGCAAGATATTGCAGCTATGGATAAGGAAATCCAAAACAAGGTGATGAAACCAATTTTAATCATCAGTACATGTCACTTTCAATAGTCTAGCAGATATTTTTTTCGGTCATCCAATCATGAGCATGATCAATTCTAAGAATGTCCAAAAAGTTTCCAAAGTTGCTCTACATCCTAAAAGATATACTACCTCCTTCCTAAAATGGATGTCAAAAAGTTTTCAAATTTACTCTTGATCAAGACTCGAGCAAATTTTAAAATATTTTGGACATTCATTTTGGGACGGAGGGAGTAGCTGATATGGAATATATAAATGAATGACCAGATCGATTGACACTTTTAGTTGCTGGATAAGAATACCAATAATAATGAAAGCGAACTGACTTGTATCACGAGAAACATATCTGCTATAAATTACCATCTTCAAGTGAGAGAAGGTATTTACCTACCTGTAGCAACTTGGATGCGTTCAAAATCTTCATACTCAAATACATCACCGTTAGCAATCACTGGAATAGAAAGTGCATTCACAACATCTGCAATCCCACTCCAATTGGCAGGATCTCTGGGCCTGTCTGCAACTTTTCTGCAGTTGATTTAAAAGGAATATTGGGCCAGCCTTGTAAATGACAAAAAGGTTAATTCCTAACCTCAAAAACAAGCCTGATGAAGCTTTTATATGCAAACATGGGTGTTTTTTAAATGACAACTTCAGCTAGAAGGCTCTCATAAAACTTATTTATTGGGGTTTTATTACAGGTAGATGATGAGGGCATGGAACCTTGCCTCGGTCCGTACATGTTGGCATTCGGTGTGGTACATCGAATCTGGACGCCCATAACTGGGTCAGTATTATCCATTGGGATGATGAGATTTGAATTGATTATTATCTTGATAGATAATACTGATAATTATCTGGGATAATTATCATTGTTGATAATCCCACTCTTCATCTTTATCTTGATGGGGTGTTAGCACTATAAATAGTGGCTGCCTCTGACAGATGAAAAAACACCAAGAACGATTCAGTTCTTCATCATTGTTAGCATACAGAGAGTGTTGTGAGGTTCTTGTACGGTGGGTTTTACTTAATACTGTAGTAGTATTAAGTCATCGTGAGCAGTCCGAGACAATCAAGGTTCAACCTTTCAAGAACGTGGGCATACGCTTCAACCGGGTTAGTAATTCGGTTTGCTATTTGTTATTTTCCGCTGCGCGTATGCTCCAATTTCCTTCATTGGTATCAGAGCTGCGTTAATCTCGCCTGAAATATGAATCATTTTTATGCCGCATGAACGTACCTATGCTGATAACATAATGTTATGATGCGATTGATTTTTTTTTTTTAATTGCTCCGTCTCAGATCTGTTTGATTTCATTCATATAGCATGTTTGCTGATTAATGGTAGAATGAAATACTGGTTGAATTAATGTTATGCTTGCATACGGTCTTGACTACTGCATGGTATATGGCGTGTATATTTAATTACAAATGATGGTATATAATGCATGCCATGAATCTGTAAGGTAGTTATTTGAATACATGCATATATGCTATTTGAAATTAATATGAGATGTTTAAATTAATGCCTAAGTTATGATGCATGTCATCCCTATGTATGGTTAACTATAATGTGCCATGCATATTTAAATATACTCCAATAGATTGTATGATATGCATGCTATGACATTCTGAACATGTGTATGCAATTAAATCAAACCATGTTATGAACATTTGAGATTTAAATTAACACCCAGTTTAAATAGGGCGTTGATTTGTTAAACAAATAGAGTTTTGTTTTCTCATAATCTATTATGGCTAGCTACTGCCGTGAGTTTTGCATGAAGATAATTAGTATGCTAGATCATTGCTAAACGTTTGCATACTATATTCTGTTAGTGGGAGTAGTTTATGTGTTGAATTAATGTTAACTCCTGAAATGCTATTATTTAGCACTAAATAAATTAAACACTCACAGTTACATGTTTATGACATATTGTGATTCCTAGCGTAGCGAAGTTTCCCTTATGTATTTACATTTGATTGAGATTATTTAATTTAATTTATGTGGCAAAATATTATATGTGTGTATAGTGCTGATTCAAAAATTTTCCTCATAAATTTAGTTTTATGGCTTCGAAACAAATCATCGCTGACCTTAACAAGGGTGAAAAACTTGATGGAGACAACTACGACATTTGGTATCGTAAGATATCCCTAGTGCTAGATGAGCAAGAAGTCTTGGAGACTTTGTCAACTGTCATGGCTGAGCCTGAGAATGGCACAACTGCTCAACATCGTAGAGATCTTGAGGCCTACCAAAATTGGCGCAAGAAAGATCGTACTGCTCGCAACACGTTGTTGAGCAGTATGAACAATGATTTGATGTGTGAGTACGAGATTTGTCCAACAGCTCATGACATGTGGGAAACGCTCAAGACCAAATTTGGTGGAACATCAGCCAATAGATTGCGCAGTCTCACTATCAAGTTTGATGGGTACCAAAAGCGCGCTAATCATACAATGAAGCAGCACTTAAGGGCCATGTCAAACATGATCCGTGAATTGAAGACTGCTGGCAATGTATTGACTAATGAGCAGCAAATTCAAGCAGTTATTCGCTCTCTTCCAAATGCTTGGGAACATATGCGTGTGAACATGACGCATAATGAAAACATCAAGACTTTTGATGACATTGCGTGTCATTTGGAGCTAGAGGATGAGCACCTAGAGGCCGCTAAACACTCTAGTGCATTTGTTGCCGAAGCTAGCAATCGCGAAGGGCTCAAGCCCAAGCATAATAAGGCTAATGGAAAGGGTAAAGCTGCTCTTGCGCCCAAGAAGAGAAAATTCACCAAAAGAGGCAAACGTGGAGGAAAGAAAAGCAAGGCCGAGAAGGCTTGTTTTAACTGTGGAAAGTTGGGTCACTTTGCTCGTGAATGCACTGAGCCAAAACAGGTGCTCTTTACTCCTTTTTGTCAGTCATTGTGTAATGTTACTAGTAGTAGTGCATTTGTTGTTGACTGTCTCCATTTGTGGATTGTAGATTCAGGAACAACAGACCACATTGCAAGGGACAGGGCAGGCTTCGTAGAGTATCGTCGGATTCCAATTGGTAGCAGAGAAGTACATATGGGGAATGAGTCTAGCGTGCAGGTGCTTGGCATTGGCACATACAAGCTAGAGATGCGAGGCGGTCGCACTCTTTACCTTCATGATGTACTCTATGCTCTAGAGATTCGTAGAAATCTCCTTTCAGTTATTTCTTTACTTCAGTTAGGGTTTAGCATTAGTTTTGAGAATAATGCAGTTTTAATCCACCATGGAACAGTTTATTATGGTTGTGGTTATGTTGCAAACGGTTTAATGGTTTTAGATATTATTAATTCTAGTTTAAATAATTCATATGCTCTCCTTGCTTCGATGAATAATGATCATGTTGATTCTGCTAAATGGCATGCTAGACTAGGCCATATAGGACAGGATAGAATGACTAGACTAGCTAGAGAGGGCCTTTTAGGCTCACTCGCTAAGGTCACTCTCCCAACATGTGAAAGTTGCTTAGCAGGAAAGACAACTAGAAAACCGTTTGGGAAAGCCATAAGGGCAGAAAGTCCATTGCAATTAATCCATTCTGACATTTGTGGCCCAATGAATGTAAGGGCAAGGCATGGTGCTTCATACTTCATCACTTTCATAGATGACTTCACTCGGTTCGGTTATGTCTATTTAATCTCCCATAAGTCAGAAGCATTGGACTGCTTTAGACGTTACATGGTTGAGGTTGAAAATCAATTGGACAAAAGCATTAAAACACTTAGAACTGACTGAGGCCGTGAGTATCTATCTGAACAATTCAAGGGATTGTGTGAAGATAAAGGGATCATTAGGAAACTAACAATCCCTGGAACTCCGCAACAAAATGCTGTAGCGGAGAGAAGGAATAGAACTTTGCTAGACATGGTTAGGTCGATGATGGCGCAAGCGAATTTGCTTGTCTCTTACTGGGGAGATGCATTGTTAACTGTTGCCTATATTCTTAACCGTGTGCCTACAAAATCGGTAAAGTCAACTCCATATGAGCTATGGACTAACAGGAAACCTAATCTAGGTAACTTAAGGCCATGGGGTTCGGCTGCTTATATACACAACTCTTCTCATAAGTATGGGAAGTTAGGACCTAAGGGAAGGAAGAGTATCTTTATAAGGTATTCTGAGCAGTCTAAGGGCTATGTGTTCGTTGGAGAGCAGCCTGATGGTACTTTCACTGAATTTGAGTCACGAGATGCGGATTTCCTTAAAGAGGATTTCCCGAGTAAAGGTGAAATAGTTAAAGAGTGGGAGCTTTATGAGATGGAGGATCAAGAAGATAGCGCACCAATTAGACCAATGGAGACAGAGGAAGAAATTCCTCAAACTCTTGGAAATAGTGGGAGCAGCATACCTTCAACTAATGTGACCTCATTAAATGAAGGCCCTCAAGATTCTCAGTTGCGTAGAAGTCAAAGAGGCAACATCCCTCGACGTCATTTTCCGATTGAAGGAGAAGCCTTAATGACTTTATCCCAGAATATTGAGGAACCTCGATCGTATCGAGAGGCTATTTCATCTACTGCCAAAAATGGATGGAAAGCTGCTATGGAAGATGAAATGGAGTCCATGCGGACCAACCATGTCTGGGATTTGGTTGACCTACCTCCAAATCGTAAAACCATCGGGAACAAATGGGTTCTCAAGGTTAAACGTAAGGCGGATGGTTCCATTGATAGGTTTAAGGCTCGCCTAGTAGCCAAGGGTTACACCCAGCAAGAAGGAATTGATTATGAAGAAACCTTCTCACCAGTTGTGAGGTTTGCTTCGATTCGACTCATTCTGGCAATCGTCGCACATATGGACTTAGAACTGTACCAAATGGACGTCAAAACAGCCTTTCTCAATGGAGAATTAGCTGAAGAGATATATATGGACCAACCAGAAAGTTTCTTTATAGAGGGACAAGAGCGCAAAGTTTGCAAGCTCAAACGCTCCATTTATGGCTTGAAACAAGCGTCTCGACAATGGTATTTACGATTCCATCGAGCTATTGTTAGCGATGGGTTTACGATGATCGAAGAAGACCATTGTGTGTATATCAAACGGTCTAAGGGAAGTTTTGTAATAATCTCCATGTATGTTGATGACATTTTGCTAGCTGGGAATGACAAGGAGATGATAGTCGCCACTAAAGAGTGGTTGTCCTCAAACTTTGAAATGAAGGACATGGGTGAGGCTGGTTACGTTCTTGGAGTCAAGATCTTTAGAGATCGCTCAAGAAAGTTTTTGGGTTTGTCGCAAGAAACATACCTAAAGCAAGTTCTTGAGGAATTCCGAATGCATGAGTGCAAACCAATTGACACTCTTGTCGCTAGAGGCGAGAACTTAAGTAATGCTAGATGCCCTGAGACTACTGCAGAAAAGGAAAAGATGTCTCATGTCCCTTATGCAACTGCACTTGGAAAGTTGATGTATGCTGTCACGTGTACTCGGCCAGACATAGCATTTGCAGTGGGAATGGTTGGTCGATATCAAGCTAACCCTGGAGTTGATTATTGGAAGGCAGTGAAGCGAATTCTACGATACCTCAAAGGCACTTTGGACTACATGTTGTGCTACCAAGGTTCAAATTTGCGGATTGTTGGATTTTCTGATGCTGATTGGGGTGGAGATAAACATGATCGAAAGTCTGTCTCTGGCTATGCATTCTTGCTAAATGGTGGAGCAATCACTTGGCGTAGCAAGAAACAGACGTGTGTTGCTCTTTCGACTATGGAGTCAGAATTCATTGCATGCACTTCTGCAGTGCAAGAAGCTATATGGCTTAGGAGGTTCTTTGAGGACTTGAATCTTGTGGAATACTCTTCTGATCCTGTGACAGTTTATTGTGATAATACTGCGGCACTCGACTTCACAAAAGATCCCAAGTATCATGGAAGGACTAAGCATATAGATCTAAGGAATAACCTTATGAGAAACGCTGTAGCAAGTAATGAGGCACGCTTAGAGTACATCCCTACAGGTCAAATGGTTGCAGACCCCATGACTAAGGGTCTTCCTAGAGATGCTTTTGAAGCACACATTAGAGCTTTAGGGCTTCGTCATCTTTGAAGTACTCATTAGTGGCTGCTTATTTATGCTTTGTTTTTAGACTTATATTAAATAAAGTTGAGATATTATTCATAAATGTCCATCTTATTATATTTGTC
The DNA here is from genome assembly GCA_026119855.1 of Campanula takesimana. Taxonomy (NCBI): domain Eukaryota; kingdom Viridiplantae; phylum Streptophyta; class Magnoliopsida; order Asterales; family Campanulaceae; genus Campanula; species Campanula takesimana. The sequence goes on from JAOWBW010000349.1 coordinate 47,019, forward strand.
AAAACTCAGCAGATATACACATACGTAATTAAGTAAAGATATGTTAATCGGGATAATTGGCTCTCTCACACGAGCAATCACCTTTGGCGCTTTGGATAGTGAGCAAAGATGAGACTTTTTACGTCGCCTTGGTTGGATCCAAGATGAGATTAATTACATTAATCGAATAGGGACAATCCCATAATCCATATAATACCCGAATGATAGCTGGAAAAACGTCTTAGTATGGCGCTTAGAAAGCAAGCATATAAGACATCGAGTTGGACACTCCGGGAGTGACTAGACTTATGAGTCCGCATGATATTCTAAGAAACATACGCTCATTGGATGAGATTTTATATCATGACATGTTTTCATACAACATGTGCTTGCAATTGATATTCTAGAGGTGAGGGAATAGATCCCTGCTTCCTCATCGTGTGAGTCTTAAAGGACTTTTTAGTTCTAACACGATGCTCTTTACGACCTTTGACTATGTCAAGAAGAGGAAAATCAATATTGCTACTTTTGCTTAGTTACCAATGACCATGGAAATTCGGTTGAATGGGGCTTTACCAGGAAAGCAATTGTTTTGAATCCTAAAGACATTAGGGCGAAGGGATGACAACTTGATAATCACTACACACTACATTATTGTCGACACTTATGGCGCTTAGATAGCGAAATATGAATAATGAGTTGTGTATAGATTTATAGGCCTAAAGGGGTTGGTATGACTCTTTGAGGGATTTGAGATACTCAATTAAGTGAAATCAAGTATGTCTGGGGCATATGAGTCCTTTATTTTATTAGGGTTGATGTCTCTATGCTAGCCTTAATGGTTTGGTATAGTGCTCCCAATTGCAGGTGGGCTCAGCGATCGCACCGTACATTTGCTAGTATGAACAAACTCCTAAGCAAAGAACAATAGATGTGAAAATTGGATATATACATCACTCCGCTATGGGCGAGTGGGAGATGTTGGCATTCGGTGTGGTACATCGAATCTGGACGCCCATAACTGGGTCAGTATTATCCATTGGGATGATGAGATTTGAATTGATTATTATCTTGATAGATAATACTGATAATTATCTGGGATAATTATCATTGTTGATAATCCCACTCTTCATCTTTATCTTGATAGGGTGTTAGCACTATAAATAGTGGCTGCCTCTGACAGATGAAAAAACACCAAGAACGATTCAGTTCTTCATCATTGTTAGCATACAGAGAGTGTTGTGAGGTTCTTGTACGGTGGGTTTTACTTAATACTCTAGTAGTATTAATTCATCGTGAGCAGTCCGAGACAATCAAGGTTCAACCTTTCAAGAACGTGGGCATACGCTTCAACCGGGTTAGTAATTCGGTTTGCTATTTGTTATTTTCCGCTGCGCGTATGCTCCGATTTCCTTCAGTATATTCACTGAAGGCTACACAATGCGGGTCTATAAATAGGTTAAGGAGATACCTTCAAACTTTTTAAGGATATGAACACTTGCTTCACTAGTCATGTGCTGTTTATGCACTTTTAAGCCTAAATCGTAGAAATGGGAAAAACTATTTGGGACAATGAAAAATGGCAAATAAGAAGATCATTGTGTGACAGAGGGAGTAAATGATACTAAAAGTAGGTGATAATAGCTTTGATATTACCTTCCATGGACAGCTAGAGCTGAGACACCAGTACTCTCAATTCGTCGTGCCAATTCTACCGTATCATTAGGTGATTTCAATAGTCGTATCTTACATGTTACTGGTATTGACAAGTTTCTCTTTAACGTTGTCAAAATCTGTATTGAAAATGACAGGACATGAGCATTCAGTTTTGACTTGGTAATCAAGTGAAAAAAGGTTAACTTCAGTTGTAACATTTAGAACATACATCATGAATGAGCTCTGGCTTAGATAAAAGTGCAGCACCCATTCCTCCACTAATAGAGAATGACTTTGGGCAACCCATATTGATATCCACGGCTGCTACATCTTTACACCTAAATGAAGAGATGTCTGGTCAACATTTTCCACTAAAAGAAACAAAAACATCAGGTCAGGTCAGTCGAAAAAATGTTGGGGGCATACCTAAGAGTCTCGAGAGCAGAACCTCAATGCATGAGCAACCGAGTTAAATGCGTAAAGAAGAAACTGTTGCCTAAGAGTCTTCACTGAAATCTAAAATCGTTATCTTCTTTTTTTTTTTTTTTTGGGGGGGGGGGGGGGGAGTGCGGGGGAATATTGAGTTCGGCTCATACATGTGCCTAAACTTTCACATCAAATGAAGACAAATTTTTAAGAACTACGAATAACTTAATTCTGGCATATGCCGGCAAGATAAAAAAAAATTTTAAAAATTGAGTTCACACATCAGAAAACAGCATGCTGCTTCTTCAACTTTGACTAGTGAAAAACTAAGTTTGACGAAAGTAATTTGCATTACCCTTGACGAATTTTAAATATGCAAACCTGAATAGAGAGCATCTGACATAACTTTTACACCGATCAAACAAAGACCACAAATGGGCCGAGTTAAAAAAGCACCAATAAGATGTTCAAATATATTAGGAGCATCACAGACCATTCTGATTGAAGATAATGCCAGGAATATAGAAACTTACACTAACTGAGCAGCAGTTAGAGCTCGAACAGCATCAGATGTGCCCATTTGAAATACTACTTGATCCCTTTCTTCATCGCAGGTTCTAAAAACGACGCTGCCCGTAGCCTTCTCAACAAAATCAATAGAACCAATGACATCTAACAAAAAATTGAATGAGGTTCAACCACTTCATTAATTCAACAACATATCATAAATACGTAATAGTATGATAGCCAACACTGCATTAACGCTTTCCATTACAAACTTAAATAGTTCTTCAAGCATATCCAATTAGAGGTTTCAAATTATTGGGGGGGGGGGGGGGCAATGCAAGTGAATGAGACAATAATTAAAGTTAATCAAGTCTATTAAATTCAAAATTGAGGAACATATGCTGGTGTGATTACCGTTTACACGGCGCTCGCATTTGATCATCTTATGATCAATAATCTCTTCCCCGTAAGTTATGTCTGCACCGTATTGAGCAGCCAGCAATCTGAACGGCAGTGTGCCCTAAACAAAACAAAACAAAATAAAAAAAAAAAAAATTGAAGATGAAGGCAGTTAAGAGAGAAATGGAGAGAGAGACTCACAACTCGAACCATGGGAGCAAGAACGAGCTTGTTCCTGTACTCCATCTTCTCCACAAATTTGCACTTCTGACATCAAACTGGTTGCTGCTGCTTCTGAATTTGGGAAAAAGTTCCAATGAAGAGGTAAGACCGGGCCGAATGAGCAAAACGCTTTTCTGAATCTGAATGTGCGATTTTTGACCTTATTTGTGAGAGCCCAACTTTAATATGCTTTGGGCCTTTTCATATTTGTCCTTGAAAGTATTGGAGAAAATTGGCCCTCTCAAATAGGAGGATGACAATAGAATAGAAAGGCCGAAATTCGTTTTTGTACACTATAATTTGAAGACACTTTCCACTTTCACTTTTACCATTGTACTATTTTATTAACATAAATACCACGTACTAATTTTAATTTTCCTCCACAACCCCAAAAGTTAAACCCGTTAATTTTTTATAGATGTAATACTTTTTATTTTGGACACTTCCACCCCTTTAACTTTTAAATGAGGGGCCACATCACTACCATACTCCTAACTTCCATAATCACCATCATTACCACCACCACCCACCACCTCCACAATTTCCACCACCTCCACAATTGCCACCACCATCATGCTACCACCGCCATCGTGCTACCACTGCCACCGCCGCCATCACAACAACCACCACCACTGTTACTACCGCCATCACAACCACCATCGCATTACCATTGCCAATATTAAGCTTTTCAGGAAATTCTAATATTGTTGCCACTTGTCCCTTACCGCCATTTTTCTTTTATTTTGTCCAATTCGGTTCTCCATTAGTGGGTTGTGATGATTGTGGCGAGGTGGCAATTGTTGTGACGATGGTGGCGGCGATAGTGGTAGTGGGGGTGGTGGGCGGAGGCGTTGGTGGTGGTGGTAGCTATAGTGGTGTGGGTGGTGGTGATGGAGGAGGTCATGGAAGTTGAGGAGTGGAGGTGGTGGAGTGGTATCCATTAAAATTTCATGGAGGTGAAAGTGTAAAAATCACTATATTATTTTTAACTCTCTTCCACAACCCTAAAACTTAACCCAAAAGGTTTTAGGGTTGTGGAAGAGAGTTAAAATTAGTATAGTGATTTTTATGTAATAAAAAAAAATACAATGGTAAAAGTGAAAGTAACCCCAAATTACAGTGGACAAAAATGAATTTTGGCCCAATAGAAATACTATCATATGTCCATTGGGTAATTATTGGGTAGTATTATAAAATGAAGCGTAAAGACTGGTATTTTTAAAGTAAACTTTCATGTTTCAATTTGTTCATTTTAAGGTTTGAAATATCAAAATATTATTAAAGGGGTGATTTTAAAATGAATTAGTTAGAATTCTTTGCACATAAGAATTATGTTGGGTCATTATTGTAGTCATTTCATTCTTATTTTCCTTGTTTAGGGAGTAATAACTGTGACAAGTCCAAGGTTCAACCCAAACAACCCTTCTTTCTCCATATTGTTCCTATACACACTCATACCTATCCTACTACACCATTCTACCTTCACGTATCACCGTCTCACTTTTACCAGTTACCGTCTCACCTTTGATATACCAAAACAACAACAACCACTCACTTTTACTTTGTGCACAAGAAATATGTTTCCTCTTCCTTTTGAGTTTCTAGTATTTATGCCTATAAATACTAACTCCTTCCCTAGCATATTTTTAGTCTATTAATCTTTGAGAATTACAAGCAGGGATCTATGATGTAAAGACGCAGCGGAATAGTAACTAATAATTGATCGAAACCAATTATTCTGCAAGAATAAGGATTCCCAAGAAGAAAGAAATAAAGGAGGTGAAAGAGGGATAAATAATTACAAAGCAATTCTTGAATTAATAAAATAAAACGTGTTCAATACAAAAGAAGTAAAAGAGTATTTATACTTGAACAATACTAAAAACCTATTCTAAAAAGGACTTTTAAAAATTAACCCAAAACAAAAAGGAATAATTAAAACAAAACACGTTTGAAAACTTTACGTCGGAAATTTGACGAATCGTCAAATCCTTGATCCGGGCGGGTCACAAACATGGTACGGCCGGACCTGATTGGTGCGGGCGGGTCCTGGTTCGAGTCCGGGCGGGCCTTGAGCTGGTCCAGGCGCGGCGTCCTTCCTGCTCGGGCGAACTTGTTGCTGCTTGTGCGATGTTCGTGCTACATCATGCTCCCCCTCTTTAAATAGATTCGTCCCCGAATCCACATCAACATAAAGAGGCTCATCCGGATGAAATTTAACCAAATCCGAGATGTTAAAAGTAGGAGAAATATGCCACCCATCCGGCAAGTCCATAACATACGCGTTGTCATTAATATTCATCAGAATTTTGCACGGACCAATTTTCTTGGAATGCACTTGTGATACGTACCTTGAGGAAGTCTCTCCTTACGCAAATGAACCATAACCAAGTCGCCCACAGAAAATTCATTCATAGGACGCTTCTTGTCGGCCAACAACTTGTACTTGGCATTTGATGCCTCTATATTATCTCTGATCTCTTGTTGAACCGCATCAATCAACTCTGCCATGTGTTCAGCTGCAACACTATAACCCGGAATCTTAGGCAAAGGAACTAAATCAAGAGTATAATTAGGCAGCCTTTGATACACAAATTCAAACGGAGACTTCTTCGTTGTTCGATTGACCATGTTGTTGAAAGCAAACTCAGCAGTAGACAAAGCCAAATCCCACTTCTTTGGAAATTTGCCACACAAACAATGAATCATAGAACCTATCGTCCTATTAACCACTTCCGATTGCCCATCCGACCGTGGGTGAAACGAACTACTAAAGTTTAACTCAGTATTAAAAAGACGCCAAAGAGTAAGCCAAAAATGACTGAGAAACTTAATATCACGATCTGATGTAATTGACTTGGGAATTCCATGTAAGCGAACCACTTCCATGAAGAACAAACCGGCAATGTGAGCAGCATCATGGGTTTTTCGATAAGGAATGAAATGAGCCATCTTTGAAAAACGATCCACCACTACAAACACCGAATCATGGGACCTTTGAGTCCGAGGCAAGCCAAGCACAAAATCCATAGAAATATCCTCCCAAGGACCATTAGGAATAGGAAGAGGAGTATATAAACCCGTATTTTGTGATGTCCCCTTAAACTCTTGGCAAACCATACACTTCCGAACAACCTTATGCGTATCCCGACGAAGTTGAGGCCAATAATACTTCTTTGCAACCAACTCAACTGTCTTGTCTTGACCATAATGTCCAGCTTTATGCACCTCCAAAATAAGGCTTTCACGAACCGAACCTTGAGGAATTCACAGTCTATCCATATAAAATAAGAACCCATCCTACAATAAAAACAATCCCACCGGATTCCCATCGCGACATTTGACCCATTCACTAGAAAAATCATCATCATTCTCATAAAGGTCTTTTAAACAATCAAAACCCACAACCTCAGTACGCATAAGCACCTCAAAGCATCCACCACCTTATTATGTTGGCCATTCTTGTGTTGAATAACAAAAGTGAATTGTTGCAAATAAGCAACCCATCTAGCATGCATCCTATTAAGGGGCTTCTTACCATTCATATACTTCAAAGCTTCATGATCAGTATGAAGAATAAACTCCCTATGAAGTAAATATTGCTCCCAATGCTTGATAGCTTGGACCACCGCATAAAACTCAAGTTCATAAGTAGTCCACTTTCGCTTCGACTCCTCCAATTTTTGACTCATAAAAGCCACCGGTTTCTTCCCTTGAAGCAAAACAGCCCCAATTCCAACCATAGAAGCATCTGTATCTAACTCAAAAGGTTTGGAAAAGTCGGGTAACACTAGCAAAGGAGCACTAGTAAATTTCTCCTTAATCAAGGCAAAACTAGCAGTTGCCTCATCTCCCCAATAACACTTCCCTTTCTTCAAGAATTCAGTAATAGGAGCCATGATAGTAATAAAATTACGAATGAAACAACGATAAAAAGTAGCAAGACCATGAAAACTCCGTACCTCACTGACAGTCTTCGGAATAGGCTACTCCCGAATAGCACGAACTTTGTCTTCATCAACACTTCTTGAGATTAACAAATAACTGACATTCCCTCAAAGCTGGCAACACCAAGCGAAGATGCTCAAGATGCTCTACCTCCGAAGTACTATAGATCAATATATCATCAAAATAAACCACCAAAAATTTACCATGAAAGGGCTTCAAGACTTGATACATCAATCATATAAAAGTACTAGGAGCATTCGACAACCCAAAAGGCATCACCAACCATTCATACAACCCTTCTTTTGTTTTGAAAGCGGTCTTCCATTCATCCCCAGGTCGAACACGAACTTGGTGATAACCACTCTTCAAATCAATTTTCGAAAATACCTTGGAACCACGAAGCATATCCAACATGTCATCTAAACGAGGAATAGGGAAGCGATACTTCACGGTGATTTTGTTGATTGCCCTACTATCCACGCACATACGCCAAGTACCATCCTTCTTAGGAACAAGAAGGGCCGGAACAGCACAAGGACTCATACTTTCCTGAACATAACCCTTTGCCAACAAATCCTCTACTTGTGCACGCAAAATATCATGTTCAGCAGGACTCATTCTATAATGTGGAAGATTAGGCAAAGAAGCACCCGGCACCAAATCAATATGATGCTGAATATCCCTTAAAGGAGGTAATCCTGGAGACAAGTCCTCAAGCATTATGTCACGAAATTCATCCAACAAATCATGTAGTGATTTAGGGACCAAATCGACCTTACCACCAATACCCTGACTAACCACAGCAAGAACAAAAGGAGCCTCCAAGAGGTCTTTCGCAAAATCATTCGCAGTACATAAAGAAACAATAGGCTTCCCCGTCCCCGTTTTTGTAGAAATAACATCTTTTAAAGCAGTAAAACGAAAATGGACCCCATCTTTCTTAAAACGAATACAATTTTCTTTCCCATCATAAATAACACCAAGATCATATTACCAAGGTCTACCAAACAAAACATGGCATGCATTCATATCAACAATATCACATAATATCTCATCCTTATAACTACCGATGGAAATAGGAATAGAACATTGCTCATGTACCTTGATATTGCCGACATTACTAATCTACCCCACAAAATAAAGAGAAGGATGTTTGCGTACCTCGAGCTTCAACTTATCGACCAACCCACGTGACACCAAATTCTCGCTGCTACCACTATCAACAATAATTGTGGAAGCGAAATTATGTACCTTTCCTTTGGTGAGAAAAATATTATGTCGTTGGGGATCATCTTCTTCAGTTGGAGTAGTCAACATAAGCTTACGAACCACATATGACGCATGATCATCACCATCGTCATCTTCTTCAAGATTAGGGTCGTAGTAAACTTCTTCACTCTCGTCTTCTTCATCCTCCTCAAGATACCCATCACGCTCCACCATATGCACCTCCTTATCTTTACCACTAGTACAATTACTAGAGATATGACCCGTTTGACCACACTTAAAGCATTTATTCCCATGAGGCTTTGCATATGAATTAGAATTATTGGGAATATTATTATTATGATGAACCGGTTGAGTCCTCGTTGCAATTGGTTGCTTGCCACTATCATTCTTAGAACCCGCAGCCGGTGTTTTCTCTAAATCCCCATCATTATGAGCAACCGAATTTTGGTCCTTGGTGCTAGAAGAAGAGGCGCCACCAAACTTTTTAAAAGTTGTAGGAGAAAGAAAAGAAGAGGCCAATTGATTCTCCACATTTTTTGCTCTAGTAATAGCCTCAGTCATCACGAACGAATAAAATAATTCGACTTGATTTCTGATACCAAGGCGAAGACCCCCAATAAACCTTGAAACCTGTTGCGCTTCCGTCTCGTACAAATCTACTCTTGCAGTAATGGCCATGAAATCATGAGCATATTCCTCCACCATACGACTGCCCTGTTTACAATTAAGGAGTTTGGTGTAGAGGATTTGCTTGTAATCATCAGGTAAGAAACGAGCTCGTAACTCTCTTTTCATCTCCCTCCACGTATGAATTGGTGGTTCATTAGTACGGGCTTTTAATCTTAACAATTGTCCCCACCAAGCAGAAGCACCACCTCGTAATTTGTAAGCTACATAAGGGACCTTTTGTTCTTTCTCAAATTGCATCAAATCAAAGAAATTCTCGACCTCTGCAAGCCAATCCATAAAATCTTCAACCGATAAATCACCATTAAAAGAGGGAATATCTACCCGATTCTTAGGGCGTGGGGGTGCTCCCATGACCCCTTCATCACGATTATTACGATTAACCTACCGTACGGATCAACGCGATGGAGATCTTCCTCACGCTCTCCCTTTCGGTTTCCGAGGTTGACATCTCCACCACCAATTGCTAGTCGCCCAATCGCCGCCAAAAGCTCAGCATTTTGTGTTGCTTGTTGCTCTTGTCGCGTTGCTTGTTGCTCCATCAGACGTGCTTGTTGCTCCGCCAAATATGTGCAAGAATGGCTTGAATGCCCTCGTTGTTTCCTCCATCATTAGCCATCATCCAAGGATCGTCCTTTTCTGATACCAAATGATGTAAAGACGCAGCGGAATAGTAACTAATAATTGATCGAAACCAGTTATTCTGAAAGGAATAAGGATTCCCAAGAAGAATTCCAACGAAATTCTTGAATAAAGAAATAAAGGAGGTGAAAGGTGGATAAATAATTGCAAAGAAATTCTTGAATTAATAAAATAAAACGTGTTCAATACAAAAGAAGTAAAAGAGTATTTATACTTGAACAATACTAAAAACCTATTCTAAAACGGACTTTTAAAATTAACCCAAAACAAAAAGGAATAATTAAAACAAAACACATTCGAAAACTTTACGTCGGAAATTTGACGAATCGTCAAATCCTTGGTCCGGGCGGGTCACAAACATGGTGAGGCCGGACTTGATTGGTGCGGGCGGGTCCTGGTTCGAGTTCGGGCGGACCTTGAGCTGGTCCCGGCGCGGCGTCCTTCCTGCCAGGGTGGACTTGTTGCTGCTTGTGCGATGTTCGTGCTGCATCAATCTAGGATTTCGGTTGATAGAATTATTTGCCTAAATAATTCGTGAAACTAAATTAGAGAGATTGTCTTTTGTAATTGTTCATTGAAAGTAATATATTCTCCCTCCGCCCGTGGACGTATCCAAGTTGGTGAACCACGTAAATTTTGTGTTGTGTTTTATTATTTCTTTTGATCATCGTTCTTTATATTTATTGTTCTAACAAAAATAACAACAAAACTATCTCTTCAGAACCCACATATGCAACCAATCCAAAGTAATAGAGGGAGAAAGAGGCGCATGAAGATATAATATAGGGGAGAGGTTGAAGGAGACACGCTGATCCAAATATGGGTTTGGGTAGGGGTGGAAAAATTAGTGATTTCGTACCAACCAACTCGTGTACCAAATATAATTGGTATAGGCAAATTGGTATACCGAAATGTTGGTACGGTATTATTGTACAAGTTCAGTATAATTGGTTGGTACACAGTACTTAGATTCGATGTTGGTTGGTATACCGAGCACCAATTATATTTTTTTTAAAAATATCGTAAATATTAATTATGTATAAAAAATAGATAGACTAAGGCTATGTTTGGTAAAATCGAAAATCACTGAAAATATAGAGTTGAAATCATTAAGTTACTGAATTTTATAAGACTTCAATTTGTTTGGTAATGACAAACTACATACATATGAATTTATTGGTACTCCCATTTGTCCTCCATACTAAATTTCATCTTCACTATTTTGATCAACTTTATTAATGAATTTCATTTTCACTATTTTGTATGAAAAAAATAAAATATTTCAACAAAAGAAAATAACATTGAATAAATAAATAAATAAAAGTGTTAATGAATGAGTTTGAACTTATTCCCTTTCTTTATCTTTCTCAGCTTACCTTGTTAAAAATTGTCTTACCCGCTTAAAATTAAGGGCTTTGGACTCTAGGGCCCTCTAGTACCAACTTTTATTCTAAACAAGGACCCAATAGATCACTAATACCAGAGACACCCCTCGCTTGCAAAAAGACTTAACTGCCCTCTTATAACTGACTTAAGAGACAATTATTTTTCACTTTTTTTAACTTTTAAGAAAAAAATATTATATTATTCGGTCAAATTCTGGTCAAACTCTTATAAATGACATATAAAACCAACAATTAACATATAAGAGTAAAAAAAATTCACTTTTTTTCAAATTAAAAAAAAATATAATATTATTCGGTCAAATCCCGGTCAAACTATTATAACTGACATATAAGACTAAAAATTAACATATAAGAGTAAAAAAAAAATCACTTTTTTCAACCTTCAAGAAAAAGTTATAATATTATTCGGTCAAATCCTAATCAAACTCTTATAACTGACATATAAGACCAACAATTAACATATAAAAGTAAATTTTTTTCACTTTTTTTTTTTAACTTTTAAGAAAAAATTATAATATTTTCGGTCAAATCCCGATCAAACTCTTATAACTGACATATAAGACCAACAATTAACATATAAGAGAGCTTTCTTTTAACTTTTTTCAACTTTTTAAGATTTTTTTAATATTATTCTGTCAAATCCCGATCAAACTCTTATAACTGACATATAAGGCCAATAATTAACATATAAGAGTCAATTTTTTTTCATTTTTTTCAACTTTTAAGAAAAAATTATAATATTATTCGGTCAAACTCTTATAACTGACATATAAGACCAATAGTTAACATATAAGAGTCATTTTTTTCTCACTTTTTTCAAGTGTTAAGAAAAAAATATAATATTATTCGGTCAAATCCCGATCAAACTCTTATAACTGACATATAAGACCAATAATTAACATATATTCCCTCCATCCCACCTCACTTGAGACTTATTTCTATTTTGGTCCGTCCCACTTCACTTGAGACTCCCCAAAAAGGTAATCTTTTTATAATTTTATATTCAATCTACCCCACCCACTCATTCTCTCTTTTCATTTTCTATCACTCAATTCATTCAACCAACCTACTATTAACCCCACTCATTCTCTCTCTTCATTTTCTACTACACATTTTCCATATTTTATTTTTTTTCTTAGTTATTGTGCCCACCTCTTAGGTCTCAAGTGAGGTGGGACGGAGGGAGTAGGAGACAGTTTTTTTTTTCTTCACTTTTTAGTGTATAAGACCAATTCGCCCCTTATAATTAAATTATAAGAGCCGTGTTTTTTCACTTTTTAGTGTATAAGACCCGTTTGCACCTTATAATTAAATTATAAGAGTCGTGTTTTTTCATTGTTTTTAATTTTAAATAAAAATCTAATATTAATTAGTCAAATCGTCAAACTTTTAGAGTTAATGTATAATACTAATTCTCCTCTTACAGTTGAAGTATAAGAGTCATTTTTAACATTTTTTTTACAAAAATAAAATTAAAAAAATTATGGAAAATTTCCTTTAGAGCTATTTTTAAATATAGTTTTTTTTTTAAAAAAAAAACTGATAGTATTTTTTTAAATTTCCTTAAAATCTATTTAAAATAATAATATAAACACTATAAGAAATTGTTTCATCACAAATAGCATAAAAATCAAATATACAACAAATTTGAAAGAATACTAAAATAAAATATGGTGACTGAGTAATCATGTCTTCACTTGGGAATAATGCTATCAATCGTTGCAGGAGTATCATCAATCTTGAATGCTCTACTTGGGATACACCAAACAGTTGCAGGGCCAATAACAACCTGGAAAAATCACAATGGTTTACCTTACACCAAGTAAAACTCTAACCCCATGGGTGAAAAAAATAATCTTTCTAAATGATCTATCATTTAAAAGCCACCTAGTCCAATCCTAGATTATCGAGTAGGGCAACCTGGTCGACGACTATATGGAAGACGGTGTAACTGAGGAAGAAGGTGGTGTCGCCGGAGTCGCGAAAGTCAGGGGCGATGGCACAGTAACCGAGGTAGGTGACGAAATAACCAGATCTGGAACATCCCGACCAGATCTCGCCGGAGTTGCGATCTCGCCGGAGTTGCGATGATGATGAAGCACATGGAAACGAAGCCGGATCTGGAGCATTCAAGCTAGATCAGTCAGATCGGAGATGAGAAAGACGGCAACAACTGCCGGTCGTCGGAGAAGAGGGGAAAGAGGGAGAAGGTCGAGAGAGAGATTGTGTGTGTGTGTTTGAGGATTTGGAGAGAGACGAAGGGAGAAGAAGACATCACTAGTCACCGAAGAAGATGAGGATCCGCCGGTCGCCAGATAAGACGGGGAGCCAGAGAGGCGGAGAGAGAGAGAGAGAGAGATCGGTGTGTGTGTGTGTGTTCTGGTGCGAGTGAGAGAGGAGGGGAGGGTTTATTTGAGGGAGAGGGGTAGTTTCGGTATTTATGTGTCTTATTTGACTGGTCAACGGAGGTGATGGGTGTATACGGAATTGATCTGTAATGAACTCCTTATCTGAGATTTGGAAAGAGCCTCTCCTTAAAATGGAATAACATTTGGGCTGGGAGGGCCCTATAGGAAAAGTTCCTAAAATTAATAGTCTATTTTAAGATAATCTTACTAGAATGTAAATTAATCCTTGCCATTCTCATTAATCCAATTTACAATATATATGTACAAGTTTACTTGGAGAAGGATTGTATCAATCCCATAATTGTAGGAACCTATCTATAGTAACAATACCTATCTAAACTAGGAAGATATATTTACAATTCAAATTACAACAACCTATATATATATATATCGAATATTATCACATAAATGTGTTAATATCCTAATACGCCCCCGAAGTTGAAACGGGAGGTAACCGAACATTGAGACTGTCTCGAAAATCCAGAAACAGTATAGAAGGCAATCCCTTCGTAAAGATGTCCGCCAACTGATGGCGAGATGGAACGTGTCGAACTCGAACCTCTCCCCGAGCAACTTTGTCACGAACAAAATGAATGTCCATCTCAATATGTTTAGTACATTGGTGTTGAACTGGATTACCTGAGAGATAGATCGCACTCACATTGTCACAAAATACCAAAGTAGCCTGGCGGATAGGACATTGTAGTTCCAAAAGTAAGTTCCGAAGCCAACAAGACTCAAAAACAACATTAGCGACACCCCGATACTCGGCCTCAGCACTAGAACGAGAAATCATAGCGTGTCACTTAGCGGAACAAGAAAGAAGATTATTGCCTAAGAACACACAATAGCCGGATGTAGATCGGCGTGTATCTGGACAACCAGCCCAATCAGCATCGGTAAACGAAATAAGAGACGACATCGAGGAAGAAAAAATATGTAACCCATACTCAGCCGTGCCTTGAACATATCGAATTATCCGCTTTAAGGCCTGCATATGTTCATCGTGAGGATCGTGCATAAACAAGCACAGCTGCTGGACTGCATAAGTGATGTCAGGCCAAGTGAATGTCAAGTATTGAAGTGCCCCAGAAAGGCTCCGATATTGAGAAGGATCCGCATATGGAGGACTTGTATGCGCACTTAACTTGGGCTTAGTATCCACAGGGGTAGAGGAGGGTTTACGTGAAGACATACTGGCATAGTCGATAATCTCCAAAGCATACTTTCGCTGAGAAAGGAAAATGGAGTCCGAATGGTGTGTGACTGCAATGCCCAAGAAAGAGCTAAGATGACCCAAGTCTTTTATGGCAAATTCTGAGCTAAGAGAAGAGATAACCCGCGAACATACCTCCTCGGAAGATGCCGTTAAAATAATGTCATCCACATAGACTAACAAGTAGGCCATAACCCCACCATCACGGAGAACAAACATCGAGTTATCACACCGACTTTGAACAAAACCCAAAGAGATAACATAATCCGCAAACCTTTTGTACCATGCCCGAGGGGCTTGCTTCAGTCCATAAAGCGATTTCTTCAGTAAACAAACATAATCCAAAAATTGTTTACTACAAAAACCAAGAGGTTGATGCATGTACACCGTCTCCTTGAGTTCCCCATGCAAAAATGCACTCTTGACATAAAGTTGATGCATGGACCATTTCTTGGACACCGAAATACTTAAAACAGTCCGAATAGTAGCCGGTTTTACCACAAGACTGAATGTTTCACCACAGTCTATCCCAACCCGTTGAGTTTTACCATCACCAATTAGTCGTGCCTTTTGTCTTTCAAAGGTACCATCAGCCCTGTCCATATGAGTAAAAATCCACATAGACCGAATAATGTTAACATTAGAGGGACGGGGCACCAATTCACATGTCATATTTTTAAGAAGAGCATTATATTCATCATGCATTGCCATTTTCCAATTAGGATCATTAAGAACAACAAGAGGGGATTTGGGAATAGGCGATTTAGTGACCATGGTATACAGATTAAAAGGAATTTTTGGTTTGAATATTCCTCTTTGACTCCTAATGACAGGTCCAGTATGAACAGGAGGCAGACTAAGAGTAGAAGAAGGAACATGGGCCGGAACTGTAGGTCCAGGAGAAGAATGGGCCGGCCCAGATAGAGAAGGAGCAACCGGCAGGCCTGGAATGTGGGCCAGAGGTTGCTCTTGGGTTTGAACAGTAGGTCCAGGAGAAGGATGGACCGGCCGAGTGAACTGGGCCACAATTAGAGGTGACAGGCCATCATCCAAAAAATTATAGGACGTAGGTGACGGGGGTTGTATGGAGGCAAACGAAAAACGAGTCTCATCAAAAATGACATGTCGACTAATGATGAATTTTCGAGATCGAATATCATAACATTTGTACCCCTATGATTAACGGGATAGCCCAAGAAAACACAAGGAGAAGAACGAGCTTGTAGTTTGTGTATAGTGGGAGACGGAAACAAAGGATAACACAAGAAACCGAAAACAAGCACGTGACTATAAATGGGAGCCCGTTGATAGAGCACTTGAATAGGAGAAATAAAGTAAAGAGATGTATTTGGAAGAATATTAATAATATAAGCTGCCATTTGGATCGCATGATGCCAAAAATTTGAAGAGAGGCTAGCATGATGCAAGAGAGTTCGAACCATATTAGTAATAGTACGAATTTTACGTTCAGCCTTGCCATTTTGAGGAGATGTATAGGGGAACGAGAGACAAAAAGAAAGACCGTGCAATTTACAAAACTCCCAAAAATGTGAATTATCAAACCCACGACCATTATCACATTGAAATGTCTTAATGTTACGTTCGAATTGAGTTTTGATAAAAGTACGAAATGTTAAAAACGTGGAGTAAACATCAGATTTGCGAGCTATAGGAAAAACCCACAAAAAACGAGAAAAATCATCCAAGAAAAATAAATAGTAACAATGTCCCGAAGAACTTAAGACAAGAGATGTCCATAAATCACTATGAATTAAATCAAACGGAAACATAGTACTAGAAGTAGATTTAGCAAACGGAAGTTTTACATGTTTTCCTAGCGAACAAGCTTGACAAACATGAGATAACTTTGTCCTACTATAGTCTATGATTTTACTCTTTCTAAGAGATTCCATAACAGGTTCACCGGGATGTCCCAAACGTTCGTGCCATAAAACCGGAGATAAAGCTGAAAAAGCGAACTGAAGATTGGTTGACCGAGGGTTGGTGACAGGATAAAGATCTCCTCTACTCTCACATCTCATGAGATGCCTCCCCGTCTGGAAATCCTTCACAGAAAAAACAAAAGGGTCAAACTCAACTGAGACTCCGTTGTGAACTTACGGACAGAAACAAGATTTTTGATTATATTAGGGGCATGTAACACATTTTGAAGAGTAAGGTGAGACGAAGACGGAGTGAATTTAGCATGCCCATAACCTCTAATCGGAATTGAATGACCATTACTAACAGTTATGCCATGATTTGTGCTCAATTGAAAATAGGGCGAGAGAATACCTGACGAAGAAGTCGAGTGCGATGTCGCTCCAGAATCCATGAACCAGTTTGGTGCCCGTGGAGTCATGCCCAAAGTATGCATCGCAGATTCAACGTCTGTAGCAGAGGGAGTGCCCGAAGTTGCATAGGCATGTTGAGGCCGAGAACCCAAAACCCCAGGCTGAGACCTACCAGCCGCATTAGGTGGCCTTGCCCAAGGCGCTGGTGTTGTCGGGTAGGGACATGGTGGCACAGCCCAAGGCTAGTTCCAAGCACCCCCCCACAGAGATTGTGGAGTAGAAGAATATTTGCCAGAACCACCAGCCCATTGGCCGGACCCCAGGTGAGGCCCATCAAACACCGGCGGACCACCACGACCACCATTAGACTGACCATTCTGGCGAGCACCACCTTTATTGTTCTTACCCGAACCCTTGATGTTGTTCTTACCATTCCCCCCTTTGTTGTGCTTCGAGACACCAGGGGCCACGGACGGCGAGGGAGAAACAGTAGGAACAAACACCCCACTCTCACGAGCACCACCTTTATTGTTCTTACCCGAACCCTTGATGTTGTTCTTACCATTCCCCCCTTTGTTGTGCTTCGAGACACCAGGGGCCACGGACGGCGAGGGAGAAACAGTAGGAACAAACACCCCACTCTCACGAGCAACCAAAACTGAACCCATAGATGCCTTCTTTTGTAACCCAATTTCTTCCAAAATCAGCATGGACTGTGCTTGATGAAACTTTGGTAGTGGATTACTCTGACAGAGAAGAGTAGCAACACCGTTTTAGGCTTCAGTCAAGCCTGCCACCATCTGAAGAACCATACGATCATTACCCACCGGAGACCCGACGTTTTTCAACTGATCGGCAATTTACTTCAATTGTTGGGAATATGCTGAAGCCGACGGAAAACTCTCCATGAGTGTGGCCGAGAATTCTTGTTCAAGGCTAACCGTACGATAGTTTTTATTATCTTCGAATATATCCTTCAAGGTATTCCACTCCTTCATGGCTGACTGATCAGCCTCGACGATGGTGTTAAGGAGATCGGGTGAGATGGTGCCGTAAATCCACCCTAAGACCTTAGCATCCAAAGACGAAAACACCTTAAGCTCAGCCGGTGTAGTAGGTTCTGGAATATCGGC
The DNA here is from genome assembly GCA_026119855.1 of Campanula takesimana. NCBI lineage: Eukaryota > Viridiplantae > Streptophyta > Magnoliopsida > Asterales > Campanulaceae > Campanula > Campanula takesimana. The sequence goes on from JAOWBW010000349.1 coordinate 65,172, forward strand.
GTCAGGAACAATATGATGAAGGACCTCTAGAGAACGAGCATGGACTTTGAAAACATCGGCCCATGTCGCATACTGTACGTTCTCTAGTTCGAGAGTAATGGAGATTTTATTCCAGATATTTTTGACTGCCATAGCGGGTGAAGCGAGGAGTCGTCATGGCTGAAGGGCAGGAAGGAAGAAACCGGAGATAACAGAGACGAAAATAAAAATAAAAAAATGTGAACCACGGAGGGAGGCGCAGCGGAAGAACTTGAGTTGCCCTAGACCTCTCGTGATACCACACTAGAATGTAAATTAATCGTTGCCATTCTCATTAATCCAATGTACAATATATAGGTACAAGTTTACTTGGAGAAGGATTGTATCAATCCCATAATTGTAGGAACCTATCTATAGTAACAATACCTATCTAAACTAGGAAGATATATTTACAATTGAAATTACAACAACCTATCTATATATCGAATATTATCACATAAATATGTTAATATTCTAATAAATCTTAACAATGTAAGTGGTTTAATTTTTGCTTACCAAACAAGCTTAAATTTTTTCATCACTTAAAGTATTCCAAATTAAAAACTTAATTGGGTTGCCAAATAAGCCCTAAATACTTACTAATATTGTTTAGCAACAGCGCCGATGTTGAATGCATTGGCATCCCTCTCATTTTAACTCCAGCAATTGGTGGCTTAGGTTTCTTACTATCGAGGACTCTCTCATCTCAAGAATAGTTCATTTTTGCAGTTTCACATATACTCCCTCCGTCCCGAAATGATCTTCTCATTTGGCATTTTTCATTGTCCCAAAAAGTTAATCTCATTTCTACAATTTGGGCTTAAATGTGCATAAACACAATATGGCTAGTGAAGGCAAGTGCTCACATCCTTAAAAAGTTTGAATAATAAAACATGAAGATCATTTTGGGACGAAGAGAGTACTATATACAAATTAACAATGTAAATCGATCTCAGTTAATAATTGTCATTTGTCACTGAAGTTATTAGTAGGAATCTGCTTGCGAAATTATTTTCATTATAGCTATAGTGTTAACCCCCACTCTTTCTTTCTCTCTCTCTTCCAGCTTGATGGTTGAAGTTCAACTTGTTGGAACAATTTTCATAACCCCTGAATGCCACGCTCATTTTCAGAATAAGATTGAGGAAAAAGATGAAGCGGAAGCGATTAAGAACAATTACCTGTTGAATCCATATGAATGTTGTAGGGAGAAATGAAGAACAACAAGAAGAAAAAAAATAGGGAGAGTGTTCTTCTAAGTGATAATGTCTCTTTTTCTCTCAAAGTCTTCTAACAATATGAAGATAAATTTAGATGAGAAAGCAAGAATTCATTAGTCTCTAAGGGTTGATGGAACACCCTTTATATAGGAGACTTGGTGACATTTCACTTAGGGACCACACCCTTTCAAGAATAAAGTGATATTATATTACCCTTTTGCCCATCACAATTAGGTAATTATATATCCAGGAATTCTACACATTTCATTATAAACTATACTTTATAATAAACATTATAATCATAATTTTATGAATGGAAGTCTAAATGACTTGTGTTGCAAACCATGTCCCAACAATCTCCCACTTGGGTTGCAAAACAAAGTCCTTCCTTTAAATCATGAATATAACACAAATGACAACCCTAATGTGCACACTTTATTGTCATTTATAACAATCTCGTCCATTAGCCATACAAGTATAGGACTAAAGGGGCAGTCGTTTTAATTGATTCGCAACTAAACCCACAATAATCACGTATACAAATCCAACTAAATGACATAGATTAAAAGTATAGATGTGTAGCATGGAATCATAATGAATATATACATATTCTTCCAACTAGTCCAACTTAACCAAATGAGATCAAAATAATAGAACAATTAATGAAGTACAACACAAAACTCCCACTAAATTAAATGTTATCAAATTGTTACACCCATATGAGCAACATGCTCGTGAAACACTAGAGGTGATAACGTTTCATAAATGGATCCGTTAAATTATGGAGTTTGTTCTAATAAGTTGTATTTCTTTGTTAATTTTGTACTCTTTTCTTTATAACAAGATACTTAATGTCTAAATCCATAAACCTTTTGTTAGAGTACGGAACTGCTACCTGATAGTCATATCTTAATTGGTCTTTCGACACTTGTTTTGACAAATCACAGTCCATTAAAACTTATGTAGCCATGTAATTTTAACAAATATCGGAATACCAAATGATCTCAAGATTATCCGATTAAAAATAGGCATGTAGATCTTTGTGTTTTGTAAATACTATATCATTCTTTTGGCTACTACTTAATGTTCTTTCTGGATTGCTTTGGTATTGACCAAGCATCCCAACATTGAATGCAAGACTTACGCATTTATTATGCTTTCTTACTGCTGATGCAAAGAGGGATATTTTTTATATACTTGGATTCATAATTAACTTTAGGACACTGTTTGAGACTAAACATGTCTCCTTTAAAATTAGGGGTGTCAAGTGGTTTATAGTTTTGCATGATATACCTTTTGTAATACCTTTTCTATATAGGCCTTTTGTGATAATCCCAAAATACTCCGTGAATACTCACAGTGAACTTGGATTCCTAATACAAAAAGATGCCTCACCAAGAATTTTCATTCCAAAAAAATTTCTTAGTTTCCTTATTAAGGTTTAAAACATTACAAGCAAGCAAATATTACCCACATATAAGACCAAAATTATAATTTTTACTCTCACTGAACTTATGGTATACACAATATTTATCAAGATTCATTTCAAACCAAATGAAAGAATAACTTGATTAAATTCTAAATACCATTAATGAGAATTTTGCTTAAGTTATAAATGAATTTCTCCATATAGATAGTTTGCTTAATGTCTCTATTAAGAAAAGTTCTCTTTAATATCCATTTGATGAGGCTTAAGACACAAATTGCTACTAGTACCATAATGGTTCTAAAAGAGTTTTTAGAAGATACCGGGAAATGTTTCTTTCTTGATGATTAATGCCTTTCTTATGAGTTGAAAAAATGTTTAGCAACTAGATGAGTCTTATATCTTTCAACATTACTTTTGCGAATCTTTTTAGGTCTTAGAGACCCATTTATAGGTTTCACATCTTTAGGTAATGTAAAAAGATCCCAAAAGTTGTTATCTTTCAAAGATTTCAACTCTTTATATATGGTATTAATCTACTTATGAGAATTAGGATTATTAATGGCTTTATGGTAGATGAATGGCTCATCTCCCACTAAACATATGTGTCCTTAATTTCTCGGTAAGATACATCTCATAATTATCCGGTATTGCAATCCTTCTTTCTCTATTGTATCTCTTTAAAGGTAACAATTTTTACTAATTCTGAGGTTGTTGAATTTCCTTCTTATGATCAATATTTTCATGTTGTTCAATATTTACAGGGAAACCATATTTATTTTGAATTGTATGTTCTTCTTGAATATCAAGTACAAAATTTGAAATCCAATTGAAACTTATGGAAAAGGTGAAGAAATGGATGCCTCTTCTTTTCCAAATTCAAAATACTACACCTAATCTCCCACTAAATTCATCATCCTCAAAGAACCTAGCTTTTCTCGTCTCAAAATGTTCAAATTTTCGAGTTGTAAAATTTATATATCCCCTAGATCTCTCGGCTTACCTCATAAATAACTACTAACAATCTTATGTCTAACTTGCTCTTAGTAGACTTATAAGGTCTACCCTTATGTTAGACAACCCCATAAATGAAGATGATTTAAGGACGTGTTCCTTATTCGTCCCAAAATTATAAAGGGTTTTTATTAGTAGCTTAGAGGGAGTTTTAATGAGAATAAGGGATGCGATTTTAATATATCGCCCATAATGAGTGAGGTAAAAGAAGCACAAAACATGTTTATTACCATTTCTTTAAGGATTTTATCATGTCTCTTGTGTACATCATTCATGCTAGGCGTACACGGCTTAATGTAGATGGAGACAATCCCACACTCTTCAAAATAGCGAGTAAAAAGGACCTAGACGTTGTTCCCTTTAACAATCATTCCAACCATGATATACTCTATCATGATTGGACCTAATGTTCTTAATAGTCTTTCAAAGTTGATTTTCAACTTTGACCTCATAAGACTTGGAAACGTCCATAACTTGAGTCTTTGCATGAAGTAATAAATGCATTCATATTGAGAGTAGTCATTTATAAACGTAATAACTATTGTTGACCTTTCCACGAAGGAATAATGAATGGCCCACAATGTTCATATGTATTAGTTTTTAAAGACACTTGATAACTTTTGCTTTCTAGTTTTGGTTTCATTATTAAGGGACACATTTATTGTTTGAATAATGTCAAGTGAAGAAAGAATACTTGACAAAGTACTAGTGCCAACAACCTTTGGAATTAAAATAGATATCACACTTATTATTAATGAATAAGAGTGGATACAAAACATAAATAAGAAACTACACAATAAATAATGATTAATTATATCAATGAAATCCATCAACAAGACAATCAACATGACATCAAAACTAATCTTTGGATTGCGAGTTGACTCATAAATGATTGCCTTAGGCAACAAGTAATTTGAACTTATATTTTAATAAATACTTAATCTTCCTTTGGGCCGACATAAGTACCTAAGAAAATAACCTAATGTTTATTTTACTTGTTACCACATGAATGCCCCAAGTTTAGTCAAATGTCATGATCTTCTTTGAAAAATTCAAGCCATTCACATATCAACTTAAACATCCAACACTTTACAATTTTAGGGTTTAAATAACGTAAATCACTTAGGCGACAATATTATTTAAACAATGAATAAAATTGTCAAAGCATATAATTAATCAAAGCCTTAGGGTTTGAAAAAATGTATGTTTTGTTCAAAAGAGGAACAAAATTGTGCAACATCTTTGAAAAAGCAAAAACCTGTGAATAATGTACATGCGCGACCGGGCAACTTATAATACCCGACCGGGCAGAACATAAGACCCGACTGGGCAGAACATAAGACCCGACCGGGCTAAAGCCACCGTTTCATGCATGCTTTGCTGCATTTTTCCAAATTTTATCCCAAAAAATGATGAACAACAAGTAGATCCACATGGTATGTTCTTTACAACATAAAACCATGTTATTTAGGGATAATCTTGCTTTAAAACAATAGAATCAAGTATGTAGATCCACATGGTATGCACTAGACATAAAACCATGTTATGAAGGGATAGTCACACTTGAACCATTGTGTTCATTCAACAAAACTTTTCAAACCATTTTCTTAAATTCAGATGATTATTATCAGTACTCTATGAATGAATTAGAGTCCCTAATCAACATCAAAACTTGATGATTCAACAAGAAAAATGAATCAAATAAAGCATAAAAGCTTTCCCGAAAAGAACTCAAACTTAAACCAAAATATGAGCGGGCTCTGATACCAATTGTTGGAACAATTTTCATAACCCCTGAGTGCCACGCTCATTTTCAGAATAAGATTGAGGAAAAAGATGAAGCGGAAGCGATTAAGAACAATTACCTGTTGAATCCATATGAATGTTGTAGGGAGAAATGAAGAACAAGAAGAAGAAAAAAAATAGGGAGAGTGTTCTTCTAAGTGATAATGTCTCTTTTTCTCTCAAAGTCTTCTAACAATATGAAGATAAATTTAGATGAGAAAGCAAGAATTCATTAGTCTCTAAGGGTTGATGGAACACCCTTTATATAGGAGACTTGGTGACATTTCACTTAGGGACCACACCCTTTCAAGATAAGTGATCTTATATTACCCTTTTGCCCATCACAATTAGGTAATTATATATCCAGGAATTCTACACATTTCATTATAAACTATACTTTATAATTAACATTATAATCATAATTTTATGAATGGAAGTCTAAATGACTTGTGTTGCAAGCCATATCCCAACACAACTATCTATAATCAGTGTTGCCCTATTCTTATGTTACTGTGGATATACAAAATTACTCGTGTTCCGTCACAAGATGTTCCGTCACAAGATGAGTATAAATCAGGAGCAATTTCAAATATTCATTTTGAAATTTGGGACGGAACGAACGCAATACATTTTTTTTTTTAATCATCCTAACCATTAAATCATTACTCACTTGAAATAGTCTCTCCTTGAAATATTTTACCCCAGCTTTTGTTCCTACTTACTGGAATGCAGCATGAATAGAATGATGTTGTCCCTTTAAAGAAGAGCAACCGTTAAAAATTATTACATGAGGCTCAAGGCTCACAGTGACCACGAGATACTTACATGGTTAACTTTTTTCCCTGTCGGCCAGGGTTGTAAAACATCTTTTAAGTTGGAGACACTATCCCACAAGTACGAGGTCATATATAGCCGTTAATAATTTATATTAAAGGTGATTCTGTATGGAATTTAAACTCTGTATTCCCTCCCTCCGTCATAGTTTAAAATTCTTACTTTTATGTTTCAGTTTAAAGTTTTTAGTTGCTTTATTCCTTAAATGGCAAGAGATGGACAGTGTTTTGGACAATTTTGTCCTCATAAAGTTCATATCTTACAAGAAAACTATCACTTACATATTTACTTTTTACTCACTTACTTTATGAATGGTCAATTATATCCTCCACACGCTACTATTCTTCACTCACATTTGCTTTGATTCCTTAATAAATGTGAAAAGTTAAAATAATAACCTTAAACTGGGATGGAGGGAGTATTTTTTTTTTGGTTGATTGAGTGCGGGTGTTATGATGTTAAATCTTTCTTGCATGTGGTTTGGGCCGAATGCATGGCTTAAGCACGTACTATGAGGACTCTTTCTGTCTTGGAGTCGCTGCATTAGCTGGTTCACCAAATCCCTTTGTTGACTGCAATCATTTTCACGTATCTTGTGCCTCTCTTTTTTCCTTAAATAATTACTAATCTTCATTTTTTTTCTTTTTACTAATAAATTATCAGTAATACTTCTCGTTCAAAAATAATTTAAAATAAAGTAAATTAAATTTATGAGAATATTAAGATTTTAATTAATTCTTTAGTTAAAGTTCAATCAAGTCAAATTAGAGCTATTTTTGGTCCATGCCAAATAAGTTTATCTTAAGTGCCATCTTGTGTTTTTTTCTATATGAAAAGTCAGATGTTCTAACCACCAAATGCACTTTTAATTGCGCTTCTATAATAGTGTAAGAAATTCATTACTAAAATAACCAATTAATAAGAATACCTTTGGTTATTGAAGAATAATAATTTTACTAGCTAGTGTTTTTTTTTTTTTTTTTTTTTTTTTTTAAATTAGAGTATTAGTGCAAATTATTGAAACTTGCACCCCGAAAAGCAAAAATGCACAAAAATTAGGGTTTTGCCCCTTTTTTACTTGGGAAACTATTTTGCACCCCTTTTATTTTTTTTATCCCGCCACATAATCTAGTTAAAAAAAAAGTTAATGTGCGACAATTAATTATTATGAAATGAAAGAAGTACTTAAAAAAATATATTTACAGTTTATTATATTACTAAGATTGAAATATAAAAATAAAATCATTTAGAATGAGTGATATTAGCTATTCCTCTCCGAATAATCATAAAAGGGGTTAATTTCCCGTCCCAAGTATATAAAAATATATCCACATGAATACTAATAAATACAGAATTTACCTTATGAGCATGCATGATCTCAAGATTAGTACGTGTACAAATGATGGTTTCAAGCTGTATATATCTTTTTTATATTCACATAATTTTTCTGTATCTATTATTCATTTTTATGCCATGCAACATTTGAATTAATATGTGATTCGATCCCTAAAAAGTTTCATGATGGGTAACACACACACACGCATCCATCTATATCTCATAAACATGTGTCTAACACCATTCTCGTGTTCCATGATGTGCTTATATTTATATATAGAGATTGGATAATATAAAGCCTCTCATGTCTTGGATATATATGGCAAAAAATCTCTTCTAGTTGCTAATTTAAGTAAACACTTTAGGTAGGATTTACAAGAAGAAAAGCTAGCTGGCCATGGACGAAGAAGGACAGGGATCTTCGGAGGAGTGCGGGTCGAGCAATGAGGTACCTTTCCCGGACATTGAAACTAGGGTTAGTGGCAAGAATGTTCTTCTTCGCGTTCAATGTAAGAAGAGAAAAGGGTTGTTGGCGAAAATTCTATCCGAGGTAGAGAAGCACAATCTAGTCGTGGTTAACTCTAGCGTGACGCCATTTGGAACGCGTGATCTTGCTATATCAATTATTGCTGAGGTATTTGTTCTTTATACTGTATCAGTTTCCTGTTCTGTTATATGATGCGGTTTGACATTTTTACTGAAATAATTTGTTGTAATGCTGTTTTTGACTGATTTTATTGAATTTTGAAACTAGATGGAGCAAGACTACGGTGAAAACGTCGATGATGTTATGAAGAGTTTACGTTCATCTGTGCGAGAACACCTCAATTAGCTAGAAACTGTTGTACGTGAAGAGGTTCGAGCGTATTTAAATGATGAAGGATAGATGATAATGTGCGTGAGAATTTTATTTTGATTTAGTTGTGTGCAATTTTGAAATTATTTTGTTTTGCTTAGGAAATTAATGTCACGTGACAGAAATTTAAGTTCCATATAGGATATTTTGGGAATTGGTTTTAGCTAGTGAAAACTTGTTGAGTGATTTTGTTAATTTATTTGTCTTGCAAGATTAAATCGAAAGTTGTTGGTAATTCCCTGAGAATTATGGACATTAATACTTCTCCTCAGCATTAAATACACTGTAACTACTAGAAATATGTCTTTCAGAGACTATTTGTTTGAAGAGGTGGTCTCCCATGAGAACAAGGGGATCCGTCTCATGTATGAGACGGGTCGACCCATGACCCATGGGGCATAACCCGCCACGTGGCAGCCTTCCAGAGGTAATTTTTTTTTTTTTTTTTTTTTGAGTTTTTATATTATTTTTTCGGCTTTTCAGCCGTTCACCAAAAGTAATAGTTACCATAACTTAATGTAATGACTGTATACATATAAAGAAACATTGTTTATAAGTAAACGTAACACCTGTTTTACAAAAACAAAAGCTCATTTTACCGATTTTTTCAAATGTAATACTAACTATAATTACATGTAACCCAAACAATATCTAAATGTAATTATCATTTATACTGAAATGTAATAATTGTAACAACCCTAAAAACAGGCCCCTGATTTAAAACATATTGGGCATGAATAATATCCACATGACATCACAACCTTTAAAACATTTGATTAAAAAGAATCTTTTCTTTAAACTAAACAGAATAACAACCAAGAGTTACACAACTCTTGAACCACACATCAAAACCACTGCAACTACTAGAACATCAAGAGTTCAAAGTAATTCTTGTACCACCATATACAACTCCATAGACTTAATTAGGAGTTTACTAACATAATACAACACTAAGCCATACATATGGCCTTACACAAACACATAAATAAACTTTCCATTCTAAAATGAAATAGGTCCAAGACCTTAAATGACTACCCCAAATTTGTTTTTCCCTTTCTATTCTCACTTGACGTTTTCTTGACTTCGATAGTTAAGTCTACCTGTTTCCACATTGAAACAAATTAAAATGAGTATAACTCAGTAAGAAAACCCAAAAGATATAAGTGCGGAAGCATATAATATACAAAACTAAATACAATTCATAAAATGAAAGGTATTTAAAACTTATAAGAAATGTAACCAAATTATTAATGGATATAAACACAATAAGGTAAATATTACCACTTTTGTAGTCTTATCCATTTCCTCGTTTTCAATTTCCTGTTCAACACAAAACAAATACATACTCCCTCCGTCCCATTTCAAATTGCAAATACTAGGTTGGCACGGGGATTAAGGGAAAAAGTAAAAAAGGTGATGTGTTGTGAGTGTTGATAGTTGAGTGGGAGAGAGAAAGTGGGGTAGAAAATAGTTAGTGGGTTAATGGATGTGAGTGTGCAAGTGGGTTAAAACTTGCCATTTTTGGATTTTGCAATTTTAGTTGGGACACCCTTTTTGGAAAGTTTTACAATTTGAAATGGGACGGAGGGAGTATACCACTTCCAAATACCAATATACACAACTTTCTTTGAATAATCATAACATGTAGATCACAATTTATTCCCGACTAAGATACCTATACACTCATACCAATGTCACCATAATCAATATATATACACACCACTTTTACTTTTACTCTTACTCATACACATATATGTGTTGTATAAGCAACACCCACATTATTTTAATATATGATACTTGTATCCGTCCCTTGATAGTATGTATATATAAATACATATATATATTTATATCCCATTATTTATATAGTGAATCCCACATTGGATCCTTGTACATACTCATATTCACATATATAGTGAATCCCACATTGGATCCTTATACATGCTCATATACATCCCATTATACCTTCTCGCGATGTTGCCAAGAATATATTATTAGATAGTTTTATTCCATCAATATCAATAATGAATCCCACCCCACATTGGATTCGTGTACATACTCATATCCAATATATATATATATATATATATATATATACATATCTAATAATATACACATGTATACTATTTCTATTAACCTTGTTAAGAGAATACATTTTAAGATGGTGCATGTTCCATCAAATTGAACAACAATAACACCAACTCCTTATATTTGTATACCCATCTCAACGATGAAATATAATTTCATCACTTCATACTATTTTCATTCCAAAATGATAATAATTTAACCCTCAATTAATAACTCATATCGTCACTTGGATGATTTGATCAATAATGCTTCACAATCATCATATACACTTTATTCTCATTTCGACATTATATAATTCAAGACTTTATAATAATTCCTCATATATACAATTTTCAAATTATATCAATACATGTAACATCCTTCTATCATAAATATAATACAAACAACCACTACTTTTATCCTAACCCATTTTCTCTCCATAATCATTTATTTCATTCATCTTATCACTTTAAAATCCATTCTATATCATTTTAAGACTTTAACCATCAATATCGTTCTCGAAAACTTAATCACCCAAGACTAGATGGAAGTTCTTTTATAAGAATACTTATAAATAGGTATTCAACAAAACTATAACTCAAAATCCCAATTTCATAACTTTTAACTACAAAATTCACATAGAACTCCACCATGTAATACATTTGTCCTATAGCACATATTCAATTATAGAATAAGACTACTCTCCAAGAACATTTTCTTATCATAATAAACACATAAGAAAGTTAGGTTCAAGGCCAACTCAAAATCACATTAACATCATGTTACACAAGTTCAACGCCACATCAACGAGACAAAAAAATCTGGGGAAAATCAATAATTATTCATATTAAGAAACTAAATCTATTGGAAAGGTCTCTGAAAAACACCCAGTTTAGACCAAAGAATCACCCGATTCTGAGTCCGGTTGAATTAATTACGGATTTATAAAGAGTAACCGACTTCCAAGTTATTTACAATGAACTACTGTAAAAAAAAAAACAGATTTTCTGGGATTAGTACAAACTTTTTCTTGATCTAAAAATATGATATTTGATAAATTCATAGAAAAATATCGAATTTAGACTAAAGAATCACTCGGTTCCGAGTACGGATGAATTAACTATGAATTTCTTAAATTCAATCAACTTTCAAGTCCATCTCCGATGTACTCCTATAAAAAAAAACTGACTTTCAGAGAAACTTTAATAACTCTTTTGCTTCTAAAATTAATTTCATTAGAAAGATCTCAAAAAATTAGTCAAGATAGAGCCAAAAATCACCCAATTCCAATTAATAATGAACAAGTTATGAAGGTTTCAAGTTCTTGACAAAAAGCTGAAAGTACAGGGACCAAACTGCAGATTCGGGATTTCACCTTCTTCAACCTCTAGAACCTATCCAAATCAGCCCCAAATTTGATCTAATTCCTTCATATCAAAGATCAATTATCGCAAATCATTAACACATAAAAACATATACACAATTTTCCATGTTAAAGATTGAGAAAGACCAAAATTGAGAATAAAATTTCATGAAAGCTATTAACCCATCACATTCAACCATACACATATACACATGGTCATCATAAGAGAATCAAAATCACACTCATCTTACACATATGTTCACACAATAATTACCAAACACAACTAAAACCACTAATTTTTCATAACCATCTCCTTTTCCAAGTTCAAAACATCAATAAATTCATAAAGATGAAGAAACCATACATAATTTAGGTTTCCTACCTATTGAAGAATTTCCACTTATTGAACTTTGATTTCTTGGGATCTCCTTGTTGTTCTTGAGGAGTAGAATAAATTTGATGAAGACAATTTGTTGAAAATAGTTGATTAAAGCCTTCAATTTTGAGTATCAAGCTTCAAGATCTTTCTACCAAGGGTTTAGTGTGTGTTTGAGTGTGTGTGAAATGAAATTCCTCGTGAATTTTGACAACGAATTGGGTATTTATACCCCCATTAAGAAGTAGGAGGTGTTAAGTAGTTGCCAATTTAGAGTTAGTGAAATGAGGTGAGATTTAATTAGCTTTAGTTAACTTTATTACATAATTAGCTTTAACCACCAATCAAAACTAAGGTTAAATCAATAAAGAACAATGTTTAATATTATTCTAGGATTATTCATCACTTCTCATTAACTTTTAGTTAACTTTTGAGCTAACAAAACTAACGAAACTAATGGAGACTAACTGTAGGGACTAATCTATCAAAATACGAAAAATGTGGAACCTGATCATATTTCCTACAAATAAATAAAAATCATGAAAATCATGATTTAATATATTTTAATAACAAAATATACCCATTTGGACTAAAATATCCTTATTGACTAAGAAAAAGTCAACAAAACTCAATTATATTCAACAATCTCCGATAAGTTCCCGTAAATTCATATAAAATCCATAAAATACATACAATTTATTTTCAAGACCAAGTAACACACTTAACACATCAAGTATACATTAATTGACCATGTCAATTGACATGTAACATCCACATGTAAGTCAAATTGCTTGAAGTTGATTTTATGATTAGACTTTAATATTTGAAATAAGATGATTATGAATTTCAAAAACTCATGATCATCACAACACATCCACCTTAAAAGAATTTTGTCCCCAAAATTCCATCATATAGTTGGTAAGATTACGGTGCATAGTCATATACCATTAATGTAACTCATAAGTCATGATGTCACTAAATGAGCATTTTTCCCCTCATGGTCAACACAGTCCCACCCAGGTCAAACTAAGTCAACCCCAATAGTCACCATCACTCAACTTTCATAAAAATCGCATAATTCTTATAGTATCCATATAATTTAACATAAGAGTAATATAATTCTTCCAATCTCATAATTCACATGAAATAACGATTTGTTCCAAATTTCAATGCAAGCACAAACTAAGCATCTTGGGTCAACAAAGTCAACCTGAAAGTCATTATTTCCACAATGCACATTTAAACTATCTCTAATTCCATAAAATTCAACACAGCTCTAAATTTGTCATACATAAATATCCCAATTTTCCTCATAATCAACCCAAAACCAATTTACATATGTAATATGTCTCGAACTTTCATAGCAATACTTTATGTGCACAAGTAAATGACCCATGCTTTTATCAAGAATTATAAACACTTTACCACCACATCTTCACACATGTTAGTCTCATGTTCAACATAAGGGAACACACATATATATATGATGTGCATCAAAATTATAACAACTTAGGTGTATACACCTTGACCCCTCTTTATAAGATAATGCAAATAAGTACCACAAGACATTTATACTCATATATTTCCCATTGCATCATATTCTCCCCATATCACATATCAACTTTATGTACCCATATCATGACAAGCATTGAGAATTCTCATGTTTGATACACATCTCAAATTCACACTTAACACAGCACTTACATATTACAATATGTCATTGAACATATTTTACCCACATAAAATTCCAACTTCTCAAACTTGAACATTAGGATAAACTCGAATCCTAGTTTCACTGTTACAAGTAGATGAATCATTCATAAATCTATTAAATAGACTTTAACTTATGAAACACTAATGATATTATTTAATTGACTAAAAATTAGGCTTCATTTTATCGCATACCTATAATAGCACATAAAGCAATACATGCCAATATCGAACATTTACTTTCACCATTACATGAATAAGCTAAGAGTCCATCAAATAGACTCTCACCTTGGAAACGTAAAACTATTTCAAGTTAGTATAATTAATATAAATAGTTCCAACATGTACCAACACATAGATAATTTATGCATTTAAGTCAAACTTAAATTCTGTGATTATATGGAATGATCTTGAGTCTACTTACATGGGTTCCAATATCTAAAACAAGTGGAATAATTTTATTATCTCAAGTAATGAAATGAGTATAAGCCTATAAAAATAAATAGACTCTTAGCTTTCCAAAGACAATCTATCCATACATATATATATATATATATATATATATATATATATATATATATATTTTTTTTTTTTTTTTTCTCTCACCTACTCCCACCCATCCCCACACTTAACACTTGACACATGACCCGAAGACCATGAATTCTATCCCGGGCAAGCTATAAGCTTTAAGGCCGGGCTTAAGCTCTGATACCAACTGTAACAACCCTAAAAACATGCCCCTGATTTAAAACATATTGGGCATGAATAATATCCACATGACATCACAACCTTTAAAACCTTTGACTAAAAAGAATCTTTTCTTTAAACTAAACAGAATAACAACCAAGAGTTACACAACTCTTGAACCACACTTCAAAACCACTGCAACTACTAGAACATCAAGAGTTCAAAGTAACTCTTGTACCACCATATACAACTCCATAGACTTAATTAGGAGTTTACTAACATAATACAACACTAAGCCATACATATGGCCTTACACAAACACATAAATAAACTTTCCATTCTAAAATGAAATAGGTCCAAGACCTTAAATGACTACCCCAAATTTGTTTTTCCCTTTCTATTCTCACTTGACGTTTTCTTGACTTCGATAGTTAAGTCTACCTGTTTCCACATTGAAACAAATTAAAATGAGTATAACTCAGTAAGAAAACCCAAAAGATATAAGTGCGGAAGCATATAATATACAAAACTAAATACGATTCATAAAATGAAAGGTATTTAAAACTTATAAGAAATGTACCCAAATTATTAATGGATATAAACACAATAAGGTAAATATTACCACTTTTGTAGTCTTATCCATTTCCTCATTTTCAATTTCCTGTTCAACACAAAACAAATACATATACCACTTCCAAATACCAATATACACAACTTTCTTTGAATAATCATAACTTGTAGATCACAATTTATTCCCGACTAAGATACCTATACACTCATACCAATGTCACCATAATCAATATATATACACACCACTTTTACTTTTACTCTTACTCATACACATATATGTGTTGTATAAGCAACACCCACATTATTTTAATATATGATACTTGTATACGTCCCTTGATATTATGTATATATAAATACATATATATTTATATCCCATTATTCATATAGTGAATCCCACATTGGATTCGTGTACATACTCATTTTCACATATATAGTGAATCCCACATCGGATCCGTGTACATACTCATATTCACATATATAGTGAATCCCACATTGGATCCTTGTACATACTCATATACATCCCATTATACCTTCTCGCGATGTTGCCAAGAATATATTATTAGATAGTTTTATTCCATCAATATCGATAATGAATCCCACATTGGATTCGTGTACATACTCATATCCAATGTATATATATATATATATATATATATATATATATATATATATATATATATATATATATATATATATATATATATCTAATAATATACATATGTATACTATTTCTATTAACCTTGTTAAGAGAATACATTTTAAGATAGTGCATGTTCCATCAAATTGAACAACAATAACACCAACACCTTATATTTGTATACCCATCTCAACGATGAAATATAATTTCATCACTTCATACTATTTTCATTCCAAAATGATAATAATTTAACCCTCAATTAATAACTCATATCGTCACTTGGATGATTTGATCAATAATGCTTCACAATCATCATATACACTTTATTCTCATTTCGACATTATATAATTCAAGACTTTATAAGAATTCCTCATATATACAATTTTCAAATTATATCAATACATGTAACATCCTTCTATCATAAATATAATACAAACAACCACCACTTTTATCCTAACCCATTTTCTCTCCATAATCCTTTATTCCATTCATCTTATCACTTTAAAATCCATTCTATATCATTTTAAGACTTTAACCATCAATATCGTTCTCGAAAACTTAATCACCCAAGATTAGATGGAAGTTCTTTTATAAGAATACTTATAAATAGGTATTCAACAAAACTATAACTCAAAATCCCAATTTCATAACTTTTAACTACACAATTCACATAGAACTCCACCATGTAATACATTTGTCCTATAGCACATATTCAATTATAGAATAAGACTACTCTCCAAGAACATTTTCTTATCATAATAAACACATAAGAAAGTTAGGTTCAAGGCCAACTCAAAATCACATTAACATCATGTTACACAAGTTCAACGCCACATCAACGAGACAAAAAAATCTGGGGAAAATCAATAATTATTCAGATTAAGAAACTAAATCTATTGGAAAGGTCTCTGAAAAACACCCAGCTTAGACCAAAGAATCACCCGATTCTGAGTCCGGTTGAATTAATTACGGATTTATAAAGATTAATCGACTTCCAAGTTATTTACAATGAACTACTGTAAAAAAACAGATTTTCTGGGATTAGTACAAACTTTTTCTTGATCTAAAAATATGATATTTGATAAATTCATAGAAAAATATCCAATTTAGACTAAAGAATCACTCGGTTCCGAGTACGGATGAATTAACTATGAATTTCTTAAATTCAATCAACTTTCAAGTCCATCTCCGATGTACTCCTATAAAAAAACTGACTTTCTGAGAAATTTAATAACTCTTTTGCTTCTAAAATTAATTTCATTAGAAATCTCTCAAAAAATTAGTAAAGATAGAGCCAAAAATCACCCAATTCCAATTAAAAATGAACAAGTTATGAAGGTTTCAAGTTCTTGACAAAAAGCTGAAAGTACAGGGACCAAACTGCAGATTCGGGATTTCACCTTCTTCAACCTCTAGAACCTATCCAAATCAGCCCCAAATTTGATCTAATTCCTTCATATCAAAGATCAATTATCCCAAAGCATTAACACATAAACACATATACACAATTTCCATGTTAAAGATTGAGAAAGACCAAAATTGAGAATAAAATTTCATGAAAGCTATTAACCCATCACATTCAACCATACACATATACACATGGTCATCATAAGAGAATCAAAATCACACTCATCTTACACATATGTTCACACAACAATTACCAAACACAACTAAAACCACTAATTTTTCATAACCATCTTCTTTTCCAAGTTCAAAACATCAATAAATTCATAAAGATGAAGAAACCATACATAATTTAGGTTTCTTACCTATTGAAGAATTTTCACTTATTGAACTTTGATTTCTTGGGATCTCCTTGTTGTTCTTGAGGAGTAGAATAGATTTGATGAAGACAATTTGTTGAAAATAGTTGATTAAAGCCTTCAATTTTGAGTATCAAGCTTCAAGATCTTTCTACCAAGGGTTTAGTGTGTGTTTGAGTGTGTGTGAAATGAAATTCCTAGTGAATTTTGACACCGAATTGGGTATTTATAACCCCATTAAGAAGTAGGAGGTGTTAAGTAGTTGCCAATTTAGAGTTAGTGAAATGAGGTGAGATTTAATTAGCTTTAGTTAACTTTATTACATAATTAGCTTTAACCACCAATCAAAACTAAGGTTAAATCAATAAAGAACAATGTTTAATATTATTCTAGGATTATTCATCACTACTCATTAACTTTTAGTTAACTTTTGAGCTAACAAAACTAACGAAACTAATAGAGACTAACTGTAGGGACTAATCTATCAAGATACGAAAAATGTGGAACCTGATCATATTTCCTACAAATAAATAAAAATCATGAAAATCATGATTTAATATATTTTAATAACAAAATATACCCATTTGGACTAAAATATCCTTATTGACTAAGAAAAAGTCAACAAAACTCGATTATATTCAACAATCTCCGATAAGTTCCCGTAAATTCATATAAAATCCATAAAATACATACAATTTATTTTCAAGACCAAGTAACACACTTAACACATCAAGTATACATTAATTGACCATGTCAATTGACATGTAACTTCCACATGTAAGTCAAATTGCTTGAAGTTGATTTTATGATTAGACTTTAATATTTGAAATAAGATGATTATGAATTTCAAAAACTCATGATCATCACAATAATGCTTTTGCAAAAATATAAAATATTGTGTATTTTGATTGAATTTTTTGAAAGAAAGTAACATTTGAAAAGTAACAACTCATATATGAATGTAATTGTTTGTACAAGTAAATGTAACACTTTAATAAAAGAAATTATAACATATTTCTATAGATAATGTAATACTTTTACATGTAACACTAATCAAGTGTTTTTAGCTCTAAAAATGTAAATGGTTGAATTATTACTTTTTCTATACATATGCGTTACAATTATGTATAAACATTATTACATATAAGTAACACGTTCGTTACATTTTAGTTGTAATAAGTATTACTTTTGGCAAACGAAGAAAACATAGAAAAACACTTTTACTTTTCTCTATATATGTATTACTTTTATGTATACAAACTGTTGCTTTATATGAATACAGTCATTACATTAAGTTATAGTAACTATTACTTTTGACAAACCGAAAAAAAAAACAAAAAAAAATATAAAAATAATTTTTTTTGGGCCTATGAGAGGCTGCCACGTGGCAGGTTCGACCCCTGGGTCCTGGAGCCGGTTCAGTGGGTCGGGCGGGTGGATAAAAAACCGACCCGTCTCATGGATGGACGGATAGTGCATTCCGCACAAGAGTTTTTGTCTTGTTTGAGACACCGATCTTCAATAGTCCCTATCTAATGACGAGGATTGATTTTTTGATTAAATTAAAATTAAAATAAACATTCATTTTTAGACAAATGAATGAGATATACGTAGTTACGCATGTAAAACCATGAATGTTTGATGACGTCATATTTTAGGGACAACTAGCTACATTGTTTTCCGGGACTATAATCATATATATTTATGCATATATATTTATATATAGAATATTCAGTAAAAAAAAAAAAAAACCTTAAATTGACAACATTTGACCACATTGGGCCCTAAATCGATGAAAAAAAAACATTAGGCCCCTAACTTTGAAAATCATGCCAACTTTGGGCCCTAAATTGCAATTTATACCCTTTAATTTATGGGTTATTATTTTACAAAAATGTATTAAGTCCACATGTTTAGTTAGGATATTAGGTCTTTTTTGCTGAGAAAATCTCGTATAATCCCTAGTCTTAAAGAAACACCCAATTTAAGGTTTGGTATTTTCAAATGCTCATAAAGTCCCTAATAAGCGTTTGAAAATACACACCCAACTTTAGAAAGTCGTAATATCAGCTGTTCGAACTCAGAGAGATCTCAGTTGAAATATTTCATGTGTTTTCTTCTCATGTACTCCTATTATTAATAGGAAGAAGTTAAGTGATTTTATTTGGATCCATGTCTTATATCTACCAATCTTCAAGATTCATTATTTAATTGATCCCTAATTTGCCTGTATATTATTAGGCGGATATTATGAAAATATTTATTGCTTCGCGACGACTATCATTAGGTTTTTGAACGTGAAGGAGAGCACAACACACGAGAGGACTACAGAAAAATTTATAAAAAATGTTAGGACCAGGACCACCCCCACAACTCAAACATTATTATGATTTTGTCCACTTTGGGCCTTTTCCCCACATATTTGTTTTTGGGCATCTCACAAAAGGCCTCATATTAATGGAGTGTGTGGGAACTTTGTACACTAGGCAACTCTTCTTTCAGTTACCGATGCAGGGACTTGCGTTTACACCCTAACAACCTTCAAACCAAGTTTCTCAAGCGAAACTTATATCACCGTTTTTTACCGTGGAACACGCGGCCTTATAAGGATTTCCAAATGCAATTAGGTATAAATTGCATGAATTCTTATGGGTGAAGTACAAAACGACCAAGTGACAATCCTAATTGTAATATGAAAGGGTTTCTGTTTAGTCTATATAAAGAGTATGGGGTTATAATTTTGGGTGTGCCTTTGTGGTACCAACAGGGGCTCCTTCATAGGGGGGAGCGTATTAGAAAAGTATACAATCATGAGTGAGTTGTATATGTTGGTGTATATGCCCTAGAAACGTTGTTTGAACGTTACTATGTTATCGTTTATTCATTATATAAAGAGATATGTTTGACTATTATTTGTTGTTACATGTTTTGTTAATAATAATCTTCATCCCTAGTACTTATGAAGAACTGGTATAAGTTTAATGAGATGATCATGTGATAATTATGTGTATATGATAAAAGTTAAACTTATGGGTACATGTTGGTGAACATGGTACTGGACTTGACCCGTTTTTAAGATTTATGTCATAGTCAAATGTCATAATTAAATCTCATGATAGTTATATCATTAGAATCATTAGACCTGAGATTATTGCGATTTTCCACTTAATGAAAATTATATTTGACATATTCAAACATCACTCTTAACTAAGTGATCATAAATGATATGATTGGCATGATCGGAGTTATGTAGAGAAGTGTAATAAGTCAAGATGGAATTTGTCTCTCTTCGTGAGAGATGTCAAGCTTGGCCCCCTCAATGAATAGTATTAATGAAATGCATGGCCGTGCTTAAATGAATTGATGAGATCAATGTCATTTGTATTATCAATATATTCAGAATCGAGAAAAGTATTGAACATTGTAAGTTGACTGCGGACCATGACTTACGTTCAATAACATCGTGGACAAAGAGATTGTGATATGTTCTATAAGGATAAACGAATTTGACAAGTTACATTAATTGGGTAGTCAGGATGGCTTTCTAAAGTCCGCTCATGATTTATGAGAACAAATGTGTTTTGCCAACTTAATATAATCATATGGAGTCACACACAAAAGAACGAATTAATAAAAGGCTAAAATTGGATTTTTGGGAAAAGCTGAAAAACAAGTTTTCATCATAAGGTGCGGCTGAACCCCCCTAGTGCCTCGGCCGAACCTTTTGGTTCCGGGGAGGGATTCGGCCGAACCTCTTATAACACTCGGCCGAACCTCTTTGTTTCGGCCTCAATGTTTCTCAATCCGATTTTTGACGGGTTTTGACCTATTTCTCCTAAAGTGTTTGGGATTAATAAGTATAAATACCTCTCTCAAAAGCCCTAATCAGTATTGGTTATTATTGTAGCCTACATAGAGATTGGGAAACATATTCTCATTTCAAGATCTCAAGATCAAAGAATAAGAGCCCTAAATTCATATAGCCTTTTAATAGAAAGAGTTTCTATTGAATCTAGCAATCCAGACCTAGATTTTTTTAGATATTCGTTCGCGTGTGGATATCCATAGAGGGTGATTTTTTTTATCATCTTCTAGTTTGTGCTCCTGCGATCAAGATCTGAACAAAGCTTGGCGAAGATCCAAACCTTGAAGAACAAAGATTCAGAGATCCAAAAATTTTAAAGAATCATGACGGTTAGTATTCTAAATTCATCCTCATATTAATTTAATCATCTTGAATAGATCTAGGCTTTTGGGTTTAATTCCGCTGCGGATGATTTCTCAAAACCCAACAGTATATTGTTTGCATGTCTATTCTAGAATGTTTAGAAGGATAATAATACCTCTTCATGCCGTATGTTTGGGTAAGTGGTGTGTCTTTGCAAGTTCATTGATTAAAACTTGCATTCTTGTAATTTCATGATGATATGGTGAAAGTCGTTGATCGGTCTGTAGATGTAGCCCATTGTTGTTGGGGTGAACTACGTTAAATCTTGAGTTACTTACTATTCTTGTTATGTTGTGTGGTTGTTAAATTAATATGGTGTTGTATAACCTAATTTTGTTGATGATGCTTCCGCCCACGCCCAACAAGTGGTATCAAAGCTTTTGGTTTACCTCGTAGGTGTAATTCTTGGTGGTGTGCAATATGATTTGAATTGAAGATAAATTTGGGACGTTTATGGAGAACAAGAAAAATTGCAGGAATACAAGATTTATGGAGAGCTATAAATGAAAGAAAGATCATGGAAGTTCAAAGTTTGAAGAGGATCGGTGACGACGTGGCGGAATGTGGAGACTATGGAAGATGCATGTGTGAAGATGACAATATTGTAATAGAATTTGAGTCAATGGGAGATTTATTGGGATTTTGTCTCAAAAATTAATTCTTGGATTGTTAAAATTATGTGGAGGATTTTATTTCCTAGTTGGACAAGAAGTGGAATAATTATTGTCTAATCATGATTTTCTAATGCAGTTAGGTATGATTACGTGAGTCCTTATTGGTGAAGGATAAAAAGGGCGGGTGAGAATCCTAATCGTAATAGGAAAGAGTTTCATTTTAGCCTATATAAAGAGTAAGAAATTATTGTTCTGAGTGTACCTTAGTGGTACCAAGAGGGGACTCTTTTAGGGGAGGGAGCGTATTAGTAAAGTATACAATCATGAAGAAGTTGTATATTGTTAGCTTGTTTTTTCAAGAATGTTGAGAAAGATGAGAATACCTCCATTCTCGTTACACAGTACGTTTGGGTGAGTGGTGAATCTTTTAAAGTTTATAGCTTAAAACTTGTCTTCTTATAATTCCATGATGATATAATGAAAGCCATTGATCGGTATGTGGGTGTAGCCTATTGTTGTTGGGGTGAGCCACGCTCTCTCTTGTGTTATTTATTTTTCTTGTTAATGCAGGGAAAAAATTATGATAAGTTAGGATTTAATATTAATTATTTTTATTTATTATTTGATTATTATATTCGACTTTAGTAAGTAGTATTTATATTATTAGAAATAGATTAGGGTGTTATTTAAATGTAATATAGTTAAGAGATAATTGCATAAAAACCCCTGTACAAGTTTTTTTGTTGCAATTTAAACCTCCAACATAAATAAATTGCATAAAAAACCTTGTGCATAAATTCTTGTTGCAATTCAAACCTTCTTCCAGTTAGCTAGTTAAATATAGTTTCGAAAAATGCACACTCACCCCCTATAACTTATCAAATTTCTATATTTTTTTAAAAGTCAGTTTTTTTTATATATAATTTATTAATATTTTACCAAACAAAAAATATAATTCACATGAATACTTATATAAAATACGTGCGTTAATTTTAACATCACATATGCTAACATGGATTACATATTTTAACCTATTTCCTAAATCATT
Source organism: Campanula takesimana (assembly GCA_026119855.1). Classification (NCBI taxonomy): domain Eukaryota; kingdom Viridiplantae; phylum Streptophyta; class Magnoliopsida; order Asterales; family Campanulaceae; genus Campanula; species Campanula takesimana. The sequence continues at coordinate 88,720 of JAOWBW010000349.1, forward strand.
CTTTTACAGATTTTCTAAATCATTTAACACAACCTTAACATATTTCTTAAATTATTTTGTTATACATTTTTGATAAATTTATGTTAAATGAGTTAGATATTTCCTAAATCATTTTCATATACAAATTTGTTTAATGAGTTATATATTTGTGTTAAATAATTTATAAAATGTATAAATAAAAAAAGAAATAATATAAATAGTTAAATAATGTTATGTAGAATTTTGTATTAATTTTGCACATATTTCTTAAATTATTTTGTTAAGAACATAATTTTATTTGTTTGTACATTCTTAAAACCACTTTTAAAATAATTATAAGAATGTATAACAAATATTCTATATCTCATAATGATAGTCCCACTTTTTTAGTGATTAATTTGACTAAGATTTTACGAAAATTGTAGAGAAGTTATTTTTCTAATGGAGTTATAATAGTTATTATATGTAATATTTTTAAAGGTGTGACACTAATAAGTTTTAAAATTTCATTAAAATAGTTCACCACTAAAAATTAAAATTATAGTTTTATGACAAAGGGAGTATTTTAAATAGTGATTTTCCAAAAATGATTTTATTTTATAAAATATTTATGATAATATTATCTTAAATTCAAATTAAATTCATGAGAAATAAGTAAATTCTTGTAAATTATATAATTCAAATCCATCTAAATTCATGTAATTCTTTTAAAAATTATGTGAACAATAAATTATTAAATTTCCATACAATATTTTTTTTTATAAAATATGTTAGAGTAAATAAAATTTGCAACCCATGTTAACACATATGATGTTAAAATAAACACATATTTTATTTATTATTTATGTGAATTATATTTTATTTGTTTGCTGAAAGACTAAGAAATTCCCTAAAAATGAGCTTTAGAGAAATACAAGAAATTGGATAAGTTATAATGGGTGAAAGTGCATGTTTTGAAACTATATTTAACTAGTTAACTGGAAGAAGGTTCAACTTGCAACAAGAATCTATGTACAAGGTTTTTTATGCTATTTATTTCTGTTGGAGGTTTAAATTGCAACGACAAAACTTGTACAAGGTTTTTTTATGCAATTATCTCTATAGTTAACTAGATTGTTTAGGCACATTTTTAAATGATTTTTACTTGTTTTTCAAGTCTTAAGAGCCCTATAAAAATGGGGATAATTTTAATTTAAAAAATTAGTTTAGCTTTAGATTTGATTTAATAAAAATTAGGGCGTTGCTCCGAATATTGAGGTTTCCCCTTTTGTTGCCAATTCCCGGTAATCGTGCGCGAATTAACGAGGATTGAAAATCTATTATTGTTAATCGTGCTCGGTTAAACAATAATATATTTATCTAAGTCTTTCGCTACGTCACTTGTTATGTTGTGTGATTGGCCAAATTAATGTAGTGTTGCATAACTTTAGTTTTTGTTGATGACGCTTCCGCCCACACAAAAAAAGAAAAAAAAAAATGCAAAATCGACGTGGTCGGGAGCTAGAGCCTGATACGAATGAAAGAAACAGATATAAACAAGAAGAAAATGGCAAACCCACTGTATTTTGGTCCATATCTTTTCGGACCAAGTTTGAAAGTCATACGATAAATGAACATTCTACTTGATTTGATTTGGCTGGATTTATTATATTGAAGGCATTTACATGGGTGGGAGTATCGGACCACCAGTTGGGCAATTTGTTCAGCTTATCAATTCAGCCCATCTACATTTTTATGAGAGTCCAGGAGAACAGAAAAGTGTCCCGGCCCATAATTCCACTAGTTCATGAGAGTCCAGGAGAACAGGAACGTGTGCAAATATCAGGGAGGAAGGAGGGAAATACAAAATTTATTATGTATCTGGATTAACTTCCAAGGTTCCAATTGTGTTTTTATATAAGTAAATAATTTTATCTTACTAAGTAATGTAAAAATAAGCAAAACATATTTATTATGAAAATTGACAAGTTAATTATAACGAGCACCGATTCGACCCAAAACTGCCACCAGTTCCGTATGACGAGCGACTACTACAGCCGCTTCCCTTTCTCGAGCTTCTCTCGTCCGTATAGCTTCTTGTTCCTGAAATTCTTGGATCCGGTTTAAAGCAGTGGATAGGGTTTGCATGGTTATATTTACATCGCCTGCCATCGTCCAAGGATTGACCTTTTCTGATACCAATTGATGTAAAACGCAGCGGAATAGTAAACAAGAATTAGCCTAAACCAATTCTTCTGCAAGGAATCGAAATTTTCAAAACAATAATCTCCTAAAAGATTATTCTGCAAGGAATCGAAATTCCCCAAACAAGAATTTCCGAAGAAATCCTTCTGCAAGCCAAAGGCTTAAGGGTAAAACCCAATAATTGCAAATCAATCAAAATTTTATTGAATAAAGTCTAATTTTCGGAATGCACTTTTAGGCCTATTTTATAGTGCCCATAAAACTTCAAAAAGACTCCTAAACCTTCTAGGAATAACCCTAACCTATATGGTAACATAATAGGACTCAAAAATAGGAAAATCACTCATAATCCTACTCTAAAACCCTCTTTAAATGACCTATCAAAAATAATAACGAAAATAAAAAATAAAATATTAACTAAATTCTAAATATTGATAAAATATCAATATAATTAATACTCCCTCCGTCCCACCTCACTTGAGACCTTTGAGGTGGACACAATAACTAAGGAAAAAGAATAAAATAAAGAAAATGTGTGGTAGAAAATAAAGAGAGAGAATGAGTGGGGTTAATAGTAGGTTGGTTGAGTGAATTGTATGGTGAAAAATGAAGAGAGAGAATGAGTGGGTGGGTAGATTGAATATAAAATTATAAAAAGATTACCATTTTGAGGAGTCTCAAGTGAAGTTGGACATACCAAAATGGAAATAAGTCTCAAGTGAGGTGGGACGGAGGGAGTATATTTGACCCAGTCAAATACCCGTCATGCATCATTCTCCACCGCTTCAAAAGAACTCGTCCCCGAGTTCATCTCCGAGGTTTGCTAAGTTCCGTCCCACTTGAATAAATTTTTAGAATATTTATGATTTTTAAGATCAATTTGAGGCAATCGAACCGGAATTATGTTCATGTGTTCGGCCGAGCAGCTTCGCGGTCTGGGCCGGTCTTTAATTTGGTGCGGCCGGACCTAGGCTGGTCCGGGCGGGTCTTGGCAGATGTGCGGTCGGACCTGTGATGGTCCGGGCAGGTTTTGGCTGAGGAGCGGTCGGACCTGAAGCTGGTGCCGAAAAACGGGATTCCCAAACATGATTTCGTCTCCCTCAATAATTTTCACTTCTTCCATTCCGTTGAAACCGTCTATCATAATTTGTGGGTCGTGATTCGCAGAGTTGACTTGTTGGGTATGCTTATCTCTTAACCCTCCTAAGTATGTTAGAATTGATTGATACTATCACCTATTAGTATTTTATGGACTTTAGGACCCTATGTAAGAAGTTTAATAACTTCATTTTAGCTTAGTCCATTTTATAGTATAGGCTTAGTTTACAGGTCGTGGAGCGAAAAAGGAATGAAGATCTAAGCAAGACTTTGGTCTCTACGCAAGACTTCACTGCGTAGGTCTTTGCTGCGCAGCATTCAACCTTGCTCAATTTTCAATGTTTTCAGATTACCTAACTTGGAAAGCGCTTAGAAGATGTAAGCTTATTAAAGTGCTGATGTAACGACCCCAAAACCCGTCCCTATTTATTTTATACTTTTGGGTTCTAATTTGACATTTTGTGTGCATTTTATGTGTTGCATCATATTTTATGACTTGCACATATTGTTTGATTAATTATGTTATTTACTTAGTTAGTAGTAATAATGGTTAAGGGAGTTAATTGAATTAGTTGAATCTTTAAGGGGCTTGAGTGTAAATTGGAATTCAAGGGTTTATAGGTTCAAAGTGGAAGTAGAGGGGCTTAAGTGAAAATTATAAAAATCTTCTCATGCTAATCCTCCCATATCTCTCTCTCTCTCTCTGCGTTTACATTACTCACACGCCAACATTTTAACTTTCAAACATTACTCTCTCTGGTTCATTGAAGAAGAAGGTAAGGGTTTCACAATTTATTTTCCTTCTTTTAATTTATTACTCCGTTTTAAAATCTAATTATATTAAAATGATCAGGGCGTTGAGTAGGCCATTTCTACCCGATCAAAATATATTTCATTTATACTTTCCCCGGAATAGGTAAGTTACTAATTCCCCTTTAAATGTTAAAATGGTCATATACATGTTGTATATGTTATATGTGTTGAAATTGTTGTGAAAAGAATTTATTTGTGATACTTGTAATTTTGGGACAAAGGGAGTAGTATGAGACTTGGTTCTAAGAAGGGTTGTAATGTCCCTGGGTGAGTTTTATACTCAGGTTTAGTTATGTTAAGCAATTGTTGTGAAGAGTATGTTAGTACTTTTGGGACGGTGGAATGAAGGGAGTAAAATTATCAAGTTTTGGGCCTGGCGGATGGTGTGGGCGACCGCCCAAAGGGGGCGTGCGGCCGCACAATCTTCTGAAAGAATTTGTTCTTGGAAGCAGGGTGTTGTGGGCGACCGCACAGGGTGTTGCGGCCGGCCGCACACCTTCCTGAATTTTTGAAGTATTTCAAATCTTGTTGAATTAAGAGTCAATCTTCGTCTAGCTTTTGAGTTATTGTCTAGGGCAACTAGATAGGTGTCTTGGGACTTTGAAATAGTAGATGATGAATTGAGTTCGAATGTGTGCAAGATTGTGTTGTTTGACTTAATGTCATTAATAAAGGATTGTGTTGTTTGACTTAATGTCATTGATAAAGGATTGTGTTGTGACTAAATGTCAATGTTGTGAACTTTTTTATGAGTAACGTGTTTACACCTTTATGGTGTGTTTGGCTTGGTTCCCTACTTTGGAATCATTGCCCCCGGTTGTTGTTTAAAGCAAGTATTTATTACTATGCTCTCGTGTAAAGTCCAGCTGGTACTTGTTGTGGAGTCGGGCAGTGGTAGGGATTATAATGGCACACGAGTCAAATTCATTATAAGGCTTCTACCATTGGTTTCCCATTTTTAACCCCCTTCCTTGGGCCACGGATTGGGTTTGGGCTAGATCTCTTTTGTGTGAGTTTAGTCACCGTTTGGGTTATGACTTTGTGTCATTTTCCCCCTGTTGTTGTTGTTGTTGTTATTGTTTGGTTCCGAAACCGGCTTCAGCCCTTTGGTGCTGCTCAGTTGATACCTCTCAGATGGTTATATGTTTGATTCGAGAACCTTGGCTCAGTATCCACGTATGAGTGTTTATTTCCGCTTTATGTGTGGTATGATGAGTTGGCTTTGCCTCTCATGTTATGTGCTAAATGAATGTTTATTGACATTGTTCAATTACAAGTATCATTTCAGCATGTAACGTAGTTGCATTTTAGTAGCTTACTGAGATTTATTCTCACCCCGTTCCTTTCAAATTTGTTTTCCTTATATAAAGGCGAGCCAAGGGGATAGGTCACTTACACAAGGGAGGACGTCGTGGTGGTTTTGGTAAGATTTTTTGGGACAAGTATTTGTAAAGGCTACATTATGTAAATGTATAACCTTTGGGGTAGTGTAACCGAGACTTTATCCGTGTATCACCTATTTTGTTAAGGTATGGTGATTGTACCTTTGTATAAGAGTTTATAAGCCTTCGGGCTAAGTACTTTCGTTTGTGAAAGTGTTTGTAAAGTTTGTTTGAAAGTTAAATGGAAGTCTTTGAACTTCGAGTGTGGATTTTGTTAAACTTTTATAAAAGAACATTTCGAAAATTTTTCTAAAAGTGTTTTATGACGTCTTCCATGCGTGTCCCGAACGTGGGGCCAAGTAGGACCACGGGTCGGGGCGCGATAGTTGGTATCAGAGCTAGGTTGTAGATGGTCTAGAATGACTAAGTGACCTAGGAGGGTAGTTGTGTATAGAGTGAGTGACGTTGAGAGTCTTATGCAGGTACTTATTGAAAATGGTTGGGACAGAAAGAGATCAGTCAGGACCTTCAAGGCAAGGGAATGTTTGAAGCAGCCATGAAAATCTTAAATGATTAAAGACAAGGAGAAGATCAAGTACCTCCGAGATATGGGTTAGAACAGTTCTTAAAGATAAAACCAATAGGCTATGATGGAGAACCCGATGTAGCTATAGTGGAAAGGTGGATTGAATCAATGGAAAAGATCTTTGATGTTCTGAGATGTTTTGATGAAGATCAAATCAGGTTTGCTACTTATAAACTGAGTGGAGCTGCTGAGTATTAGCGGAAAGCTTTGAAAACTTGTTGGGATGAGACTCATGTACCCTATACTTGGGAAAATTTTCTAAAAGAAGTTCAAGGAACATTTCATTCCCCGGGTGGATCAAGACAGGAAAGAAATGGAGTTTCTCAACTTGGAGCAAAATGTTATGTCCGTGGCTCAATATACATCTAAATTCACAGAGTTATCCAGGTACTGTACTCATCTAGTTGCAACTGAGGAGAGGAAGGCAATGCGATTTATGAAAGGATTGAGAACTGTGATCCGAACTCAACTAGTATTTCACAAGTTACAGGATTTTTAAGATGTAATTGATAGGGCTTATCAAGTGGAGCACGATATTGAAGAATATAAGAGGAAAGTTGAACTATCAGGTGCTGGAAGGAAAGGAAGACCTCAACCACAACATGGTGACAATCGAGGAGGTCAGGGAACATCATTACAAAACAAAGGACAACCTCAGGAGCAATCAATTGCCAACAATCAAGGTAACACTTCGGGAAATCAAAGTAGAAGGATATGTAACTATTGTCAAAAGAAAGGGCATTCTGATGAAAGGTGTTGGAAGAAGTTGGGTAAATGTTTGAATTGTGGTTAGTTTGATCATTTTCAAAGGGATTGTCCTAGAACCAGGAATGTATCATATGGGAGTGGAGCTGGATTATCACAGGGTCAGAAGAGGGATGCCTCGGGAAAGCCTAAGGTGCAGGGTTGTGTTTTTACTACTAATCAATAACAGGCTTTAGATTCTTCTGCCGTGATAGGAGGTATAATTTTTATGTCTAGTTTGAGGGCACGTGCACTTATAGACCCCGGCTCATTGCATTATATGTGTCTGTGCATTTTTGCATCTCAGTTACATTTGTCTCCTGAGTCTCTATCTTATGTGTTAGAGGTGTTCATCCCTATGGGGAAGTGTTTGGCTGATAGGGTGTTGCGTACTTGTGATGTGCATATTTGGGAGCATGTTTTATTTGCTGATTTAGTTGTTTTGCCATTACAAGATTTTGATATTATCTTGGGAATGGATTGGTTGAGTAAATACCATGCTTTAGTTGATTGTTATAAAAAGGTGGTTACATTCTCTATTCCTGTTATGCCTAAATTTACTTTTGAGGCTACTCCTCTAGGTAGGGGGATTGGTATTATTTCTTATGTGAAGGCTAGAAAATTGTTACACCAGGGTTGTGTGATATTCTTGGCCAGTGTTCTCGATACTATTAAAAAGGGTTTCTGAAATAGAGGATGTGCATATTGTTATAGAGTTTCCTAATGTGTTCTCTACTGAATATTCTATGCCTCCCGTCATACCTATCCAAATAGTATAATTAGATACAAGTTCGCATTCCTTTAGAATATGTCACAATCCCTTTGTCCACGATCTCATTGAACACAAGTCATGGTCAAACGGTCAACTTGTCTTTGTTCAATACTTTCTCGATTCCGAATATGTTGATAATCCAAATGACATTAATCTAATCAATTCATTTGAGTCCGGCCGAATATTTTCATCAACATCATTCCTACGAGAGGCCTAAGCTTGAGATCTCTCCGAAGAGGGACAAATCCATTTAGCTTATTATTCTTCCCTACGTGAATCCGATTATGCCAATCATACCCTTTATAACTACCCGGTTAAAGGTAGCGTTTGAATATGTCAAACATAATGTTCATCAAGTGGAAGACTATAATAACTTCATGTCTAAGGATTCAAATGACATAACTAATATGAGATATATGTACGACATAGACCATGACATAAATCTCATACAGCGGGTCATGTCCAGTACCTTGTTCCAAACAAGTACCCATAAATCTAACATGATCATCCCATGATCATTTAGCCTTTATACTAGTGCTTAACAAGTACTAGGGACGGAGATTATTATAAGTAAATATGAACAACAATAATAATCAAAATATCTCTTTATTGATATGAAATAAATGATAACAATTACAACGTTTATTAAACGTGACTAGGGCACCACTACCAACAATCTCCCACTTGCCCCAGGCCCAATCTCCCATGTATCTAATACCCATGGACCTAGCATGACCTTCATGTTTAACTTGTGGAAGTCCCTTTGTTAGCGGGTCCGCAACATTGTCATCAGTAGGTACTCTGCATATATTTACGTCTCCCCTATCAATGATTTCTCGAATGATATGAAAACGCCTAAGTATGTGTTTGGATTTCTGATGTGCTCTCGGTTCCTTTGCTTGAGCAATAGCACCATTATTATCGCAATAAAGGTTTATTGGATTAGCAATACTAGGAACCACTTCAAGTTCAGTAATGAACTTCTTAATCTAAACAGCTTCCTTTGCAGCATCTGATGCAACAATATACTCAGCTTCCGTTGTAGAATCAGCGGTTGTATTTTGCTTGGAACTCTTCCAGCTTATAGCTCCACCATTTAACATAAACACAAAAACCGATTGCGATCGACTATCATCTTTGTCGGTTTAGAAGCTTGCATCCGTGTAAGCATTTACCACGAGATCATCTTCCATTCCTCCATAGACCAAAAACGAATCTTTAGTTCTTCTCAAGTACTTAAGAATCGCTTTTACAGCCATCCAGTGATTTTCACCGGGGTCGGATTGGTATCTACTTGTCATGCTTAAAGCATAAGATACATCTGGCCTAGTACAAATCATGGCATACATGATGGACCCAATTGCCGAAGCATATGGAACATCATTCATTTTCTCACGCTCATCTTTTGTCTTAGGACATTGAGTCTTGCTTAGAGAAACTCCATGTAACACTGGTAAGGTTCCTCTTTTAGAATTTTCCATACGGAATCTTCTAATGACCTTGTCAATGTATGTACTTTGGCTTAAACCAAGTAGCCTCCTTGATCTATCTCTATAGATCTTAATGCCAATTATATATGCGGCTTCACCCATATCTTTCATTGCGAAACACTTTCCCAACCAAGTCTTTACGGACTGAAGTGTAGGAATGTCATTTCCAATGAGTAATATGTCATCCACATATAAAATCAGGAATAACACTATGCTCCCACTAATCTTCTTGTATACACAAGACTCATCTTCGTTATTGATGAAACCAAAATCTTTGACCGAATCAATCAAGTTCCAAACTTGATTGTCTTGCATGGATTGCAATTCAGATTCCATGGCTCCAAGCCACTTATCCGAATCAGGAGAAGACATCGCCTCTTGATAGGTTGTCGGTTCATCATTCTCAATGATTTCCACCTCATTACTATCCGTTACGAGAAATCCATATCTCTCGGGCTCGGATCGTAACCTACTAGATCTGTGAGTTGCTGTTGTATTTTGAACAGGTTCCACAACTCCTTGTGGTTCTTGTTCTTGTTCCACTATTGGTTCAATGCCATTTTTTGGGTCTTAAATCTCTTCAAGATTTATTTTACTCCCATTGATTTCTTTGGAGAGAAACTCTTTCTCTAGAAAGACACCAGTTCGGGCAACAAAAAATTTGTTGTCCTCACGGTTGTAAAAGTAATATCCTCTAGTTTCCTTTGGATATCCCACGAAAATACATTTGTCAGATTTGTGTGCAAATTTTTTGACAAAGGCTTCGCAACCCCAAATCTTCATGAAAGATAAACAAGTTTTCTTTCCGCTCCACATCTCATATGAAGTCTTTTGAACCGATTTAGTTGGAACACGATTTAGTGTGAATGCAGCGGTTTTTAGAGCGTAACCCCAAAAGGATATTGGAAGATCAACTTGACTCATCATTGATCGAAGCATTTCTAACAAAGTCCGATTTCTCCTCTCGGACACACCATTCCATTGTGGTGTTCCGGGTGGAGTCAATTGTGAAACTATTCCACAATTCTTTAGATGATCATCAAATTCATGACTAAAGTATTCTCCACCTCGATCTGATCGAAGTGCCTTAATACTTTTGCCAAGTTGTTTTTCTACTTCATTTTGAAATATTCTAAATATCTTAAATGCTTCACTTTTATGTTTCATTAGGTAAACATACCCAAATCTACTATAATCATCAGTGAATGTTATGAAGTATTGAAATCCTCCCCACGCGTAGGTCTACTTCACCCTCTTTAAGTAGTCTCCTATTCTTTAGTCCCTGCACATTTAAACAAATGTGAGAACCACATCCGGTATCCAATACCCAAGAATCAGTGGTAGAAAGGAGAATATCTATCATATAGATACCTGAAGTCGACACAGCCTTGCTGCCCTTCTTCTTCTTTTGCTCTTCCAAGAAAGCCTTGCAATTACGTTTCCAATGACCAATTTCTTGACAATGGAAACAGATTGCATCCTTTTGTGAATCGGGTTTTGCCTCAGAATCCTTGGCAACATTTGCCTTGCTTATCTTGGGTTTGACAACTTTCTTACCCTTTCCTTTGGCACTAGCCTTCTTCCCATCATGAACCAAGAGCACGGGAGAACATTTCTCCACAATCTTCATCTCCGCAGTTTTAAGCATCCCATGCAACTCGGAGAGATTCTTATCCATTCCATGCATGTTATAATTCATCACAACCTGATAATAACTTTTAGGCAATGAATTAAGAATGAGATCCGTGGCTAACTCCAATGGGATTGGATAGCCAAGTTTCTCAAGGTGCTCTACATAACCTTTCATGTTTAGCATGTGAGGACTCACTTGTTGCCCCTGTAGATACCCCGGGGAACCATGGCTTGGCTAGAGCGGTGAATTAACCTAGGGTGTCTAATTGATTTTAAGAGTCGCCACCCACGTTTTAGAGGAACGCGAGAAAACCTAAGAAAATAGCCATTTTTATTGATTACGAAACCAAAGATTCTTGAGATGAGGGGTTCGGGGGTTAGGTGACGGAGTGGGAAGTACTTAAACACCCACTCCGCCCCGCTTACGCGGGTCTTGCTACTTTTGGTGTTCTAATGCTAAAAAGTCCTTCTATTGATATTAAAATGTGCTAACAATTATATAGTAAAGAAAAGGGGAATTAAAAGAGAATTGTTTCATTGATTAAATGTCAAAGGTTACATTAAGAGAAGAAGAGTAAATTAAACTAGAGTGTAAATGTAGGGAGATAACCTTAACCAACTTTAATATAGTAAAGTGATTATTTGGTCATGTCCCATTGATGGGGATTGCATACACTAGAAAGACATGTAAAATAGGAGAAGAAGAATAAAGTACCTTAAGAAAGAGGACTTCAAACTTGGACTTGAAAATGGTGTTGTTGTAGGGAAATTGTTGTAGAACAATTTGTGTAGAGTTTTGTTGCTAAGAACTCTTGTTGGGAGAATTTGTGTATAGTGTAGTTTGTGAATCAAAGTTGAGGTCCAAAAAGAGAGTCCAAGAACTTGTGTATAGTTTTTGTAGAGAAGATGAAGTTGGTCCTTTTTTAAGGTAGAAGGAGGGGGTTTTTATAGGTAAAAAAAGAGAGGGAAAGGTTGGAGGGAAAATGATCAATCTATGTGAGATGGAATTGACCAATAGAAAATAAGATAAATAAAATAATAAATGAAATAAATAAAAGAAAATCAAATAATAATAAAAAGAAATATTTTGTTTTTAAGAAATGGCTAGAATAATGGGATTGGAGGTTATAAAACTAGGGGGATGAATGTGGAGGTAAAAAGAGGCTCTTTTGTGATCAAGAAGAGATGTTGTAAATAAGAAAAGGGAGGGAAATAAGGTGCAATCCGTTACTGCCATAATGGGAGGCGCGCGAGTCCCACTTTAGGGGCGAGACGCGCGCGCAGCCCACAGACAGTGTCGGAAGCGCCCGCGGGTGGAAAAGACAGAATGACAGAAATGACTCTAAAGTTAATTCTGTTATGCAGTTTAGTCCAAAACTAACGGAATCAGTTAGGAACTTAACGGAAATAACAAAAATTAACAAAAACAAGTTAAATAAAAATACTATGTATGCAATCGGGGTGAGAGGTCCAAAGCGGGATGTCTACAGAGCCCCTCGGCGACGTGGATTGCAAAGCAAAACGCGTCGACGAAAGAAAGACAACCGCCGAGGACATCAACAAAAGAAAACAAAGACTCGATAAAACATGAATTTGAAATTTGCGAAGGATAGGGGTGCGCTCCCTGTGTGAGCGGCTTTATTGATATAGAAAGGATATGGCGGGATCCGTTTGCTGAGGCGGGATCCGTTTGCTGAAGGCGGGATCCGTTTGCTACGGGATCCATTTGAAGCGGGACCCGTTTGCTGAAGCGGGACCCGTTTGCTGGTGCGGGATCCGTTTGCTGAAGGCGGGATCCGTTTGCTGGTGCGGGATCCGTTTGCTAAGGGCGGGATCCGTTTGCTGGTGCGGGATCCGTTTGCTGGTGCGGGATCCGTTTGCTGGGGCGGGACCCGTTTGCTGAGGCGGGATCCGTTTCCTGAGGCGGGATCCGTTTGCTGATGCGGGACCCGTTTGCTGAAGCGGGATTCGTTTGCTGATGCGAGATCCGTTTGCTGATGCGAGATCCGTTTGCTAGAAGCGGGATCCGTTTGCTAAGGCGGGATCCGTTTGCTGATGGCGGGATCCGTTTGCTGATGCGGGATCCGTTTGCTAATTGCGGGATCACCGTGGACCAAATTGCTGTCTAGAGCTGCAGTTTGCTGTTGACTTTATCGTGGGGGTGCGGGCATGGTTGACTGTGGACCATTTTCTGCTGGAGATGAAGTGCCTTGAGTAGCGGATGCTGTTGACTTCGTGGTGGTACCTGTTATGTGTGTGCTTGGCAGGTATATGTGTTTGTGCAAGAAGATGCATGAAGTGTGAAATGAAGAGAGAAATTGTGCTCATGGTGCAATGTGATTTGAAAGCAGTTTTGCATGAGAGAGAGTTTTTGTAAGAATGGAGAAAGTGATTTTGTGTGCAGTGTGATTTGAGGAAAGCCTCGGATGTATTCATACCTTCACTTACCATTGTCGCTTGATTGGAGATGGATTGCTGAAGGATGTTGATGCTTTTGATGAAGAATGTCCATGCTTTGGATGGAGAATGATGATGTTGGTGATGATGAATTGTTCTTGCCTTTAATAGAGTGTTGGCGAGATGGTATTCTAGATGATAGGTTGATCGTGCCAAAAGGCTGCCTACGTATCCCTTGAAAGGAATCAGACCAGCGTAGTTCAAGGATGTTGGAGAATGATGGAGGAGAAGCTAGGAGCAAAGCAAAGCAAAGTAGAGCACATACTTTTGTACATAGAAGGAGAAAAAGAAAAAGAAAAAGAAAAATCTTTTTTTTTTTTTTTTTTTTTTTTTAAGATTAGAAGGGAAAGAATATGCACACATGTGAGAAAAAAGATTTTTTTTTTTTAGTTTGTGGGTGAACCATTTTAACCATTGTGTGTTTGTAAAGCCAACCCAAGATCAAGTCATGTTCAATCGAAGTCCGGATTGCCTTGCTTGAATTCTGTCGTCGTTGCCGTGGTGTCCAACAAAATTGATGTCTAGCCCCAGGAGATTTGTCGATTATGGGGCTCAAAAAGGCATTTGATGCTGAGATAAGGGGTTGCTGATTGTAAAGCCCCTCTAATGCTGAACTTTGAGTGGCTTATGAAGCCCCAAGATGAATCAACTCTTAGCCCATTCAAATAAACTGTCTTTTGTTGTCGACGTGGGCAAGCCCCAAGAGAAGATCATTGATACCAAGCTTTGAGAGATTGCTAAGCCCCAAATGTCATGGGCTTATCAAGTTTGTAGATGGCGGGATGTGGAGACCTTTCGGTGTGAAGCCTCAAATTTTCTTGGAATCGGCTTAGCATTATGTTGGGAGCGGATGGCGCTATTAGGAAGAACTCTTGAAGGAGATCTCCTTCTTTCTCTTGCTTGGAGATGGATGGCTCTTTTTGTGGTTGATACCCTAATGGCGGAAGGTCCATGTTGAAAATGTAGTACGGTCTTCGGGAGACGTCTCGTGGGAGATGGTGATGTTGTTGCAGATGATAAGGTCTTGGTGTGATAAAGTCTTGAACGGTATGTTTGCTCGAGTCTTCTTGAGTTGAACCGACGGCGGATCTTCGGATGCAGCCTGTGATTTTGATCTTGGAGAAGGGGGTGTTGTATTGTAGAAACATTGGGATTGGCCGTAACTCTGCTTATAGAGTTAACATATTGGCATTGCCCGCTATAACTCAGCCGGGTGAGTCTAGCATATTGAATCTTTTTCCTTTTCTCTAAGACTTCCTTCAGAATGTCGCTGTGAGTTCTAACAAGAATCATCAAATTCATTCATATCATCGGAGCCTTCATATAAAACCAAGAGGCCTTTTGACTGGAAGTGTTGAGAGACCCTTGAAGCTTGATCTCTTTCATGGAGCCATAAGACTACACCCAAATTGCATTGCTCGGGTACCACTACCCAAAAGCTTGTTAATTGCGAAGCCCCAATATTGCCCTTTGCTTGTATCACTATAATGCCGTAGCCCCAAAGATTGTAGATTGTGAAGCCCCTTGAGACCTTTCGGTATAAAGCTTCAAATGTTGCTGGGGACATTGAAGTGAATTGCTTCTTGCCGAGGGAGCCTTTAAGACTTGACCGTAGCCCCTAGAGTGCCATCATTGATTGCGAGAAAGGTCCATCCTTGATTGGGGGAATGAGTACGGGCACACATGACAAGAGGGCTTTTTGACATCCCTTTTGAGAGACTTTGAGGATAGTCTCACACATCTTTGTCGAGCATAGCCCCTAGGGCTTATTGATTGTCAAATGAAGCAAAAGAAGCCCTTGTTCTTGAGTCACATAGCCCCTAGGGCGTCACCACTTATTGAGCAAAGCAAGAGTGACTCATCCTCGTGAGAGGGAACAAACATGAGAGGACATGGCAAGAGCTACTCCATTTCTCGGGAGCCTTTCGGCGTACTTTAGAAGCACATACTTGCAGAAGCTTTGAAAACCGAGACACATGTTGTTGCTATTTGCTGCCCAAGCCAATTGACTAGCTAGGGATTATTTGTGCAACCTCGTGCCCTTTTATGATGTGCTCGTTCTCAGATGGGTCTTGGTTACCATGGGCCTTCTTTTCATGAACCCAAAAATGCACACTGCTGGAGAATGATGCTGATAACCCAAGACAACCTTTGATGGTGCCATATCTTGTCGAGCCTTTTGCAATCCCAAAGTTGACTCGGTGGGGAATTGACTTGCTAAGGAGATTTGATGTAGAACTCGTGCAGTTGTCTTCTTTAGAGGCCGGAGATCTCCATTTCTCTTTCCCTTCTCTCTCTCACTCTCTCATTTTTTTTTATGACACACCCTATTTTTTGCCTAGACCTCCCTTTCGGGTTTTCAATCTAGCGGGCATCTCTTTTGTGTCTTCTTTTTTTTTGACTCGATTAATGAGGAAATTTGCATTGACTCTGGCTGAGGAGATAAGACATGTGATTTTGCGGTGAAGACCTTTTGTCACTAAAGATGAGTGACATTGACTCGACTAGGGAAGTGTCCCTAGTATTGAATTCATGTATGTATATTTTTTGAATGACTCACGAAGGCAAGTAAGTCATTGAGAGAGAAGAGAAAGAAAGCCCCAGTTTGATTGCAAGAAACTGGGAGTATCGCAAAAAGAAGAGAAACTCCTAGACTCGACAATGAACGGAAAGCGATTCCAAATCTAAGAAAGTTGTTCAATCTTTTGGTGATTAATTCATTGGAAAATGAATCGTACAAAGATGTCATGACAAGTTCGAGATGAAGGCCGATCACCATAACGCGCTAGGGCTAAACATATCTTCTTTCTTGCATGAGACCGGACCCGAAGGTTGCCTACGTTCCTCCAGTGAAGAGGCTCAGGTCACCGTAGTTCTTGTAGATGCTCCATTCGTCGAGATGGTTGTTGCTTCGTCGTGATTGTTGTCGATGTTGCTTTGTCCTTCGTTTGGTAGAATGATATTGTTGTTGTGAACTTTTTTGAATGAAGGGGGATTTTTTTTTTTTTTTTTTTTTTGTGTGCTCTAACTTTTGCCTAGGTTGATTTGAGGATTTCAACCTAGCGAGTTTTTTTTTTTTTTTTTTTTTTTTTTTTTTTTAATCCCCTTTTTGAAAATTTTACTTCATGATTGTTGCTCCACCTTTCTTTGTCTTGATTTCGTCGTTGTTGATGTCTTCGTTGTTGATGCCGTCGTCGATGTTTAGCCCCTAGGCGTTCAAGCGATGGCCTTCATTCTAAAACGTGTTTAGACATTTTTTTTCATCATTTTGCCAAGAATTAAATTGAACAATTTGGAGGAGTGTATGAGGACAAGAACGACTTTTATTTGATAATAAGACTCGACATTGAACAGGGGACGAGAGAAAACTTTAATGCACACTAAAGAGGACTTTGACTCTTTTTTTTATTCCTATTACTAGGTAGAGAAAGAGAAACGGAGATTGTTGCTGTAGTCCCCATTGTCGTTGTAGCCTTCCTTGCGGCATGATCTCTTGTTGAGACCCTATTTCAAATCTGAGCCCCTTCCTTGATGAGTTATTGCATGTTCTCACTCTCTAACTGTTGTTCTTCAACCACGGTAAACTCACCATTGTCAATCAAGTCTTGGATGATGTTGCGGATGGAGAAGCAATCCTCGGTGAGGTGACCGCTGCATAGGTGATAGTCACACCACTTGTGGTGGGCATGGTTGCGACGCAATGGTTGTGGTTGCTTGTACCCTTGGAGAGGAGAAATTTTTCCCTTTGCTTTGAGAGCTTCATAGGCTTTGGTGACAGTTATGCCATTGAGAGAGGTATAGACACGGTCGTTGGTGGCACCTTTGTGACTTTTGAGAGGTGATCCACTTGAACATGCCTTACTGTTGACATTTGCCTTGTTGTCGGTGAACTCCTGTAAACGAGCCTTAAGTTCGGAAACTTCTTCCTTGTGAATTTTCCTCTCGAGATCAAGACGGTCTTGCCACAAATCATCCTTGCGGCGGGCATCCTCGACAAGTCTATCCATTTGTTCCCCCATGGCTCTTATTATGTTGAAGAGCCTTTCGTTGGACACGGAGATAATCTCACCCTTGTTGTTGTTGCCGCTTGAAGCCATTGGACCTATAGAGAGAATACGGTCGATCTTAGGTTGGCCCCATAAATACCTTTTGAGTAAAATAAATTCACCCACAAACAAAGGAAAAAAGACTCAACCACATAAGAAAAATGACTCTTTTTTTTATTTATTTACAAAAGTCGGAAGGACGTGGTCCTTTTTGGGGTTTTTAGAAAAATAGTGGAATCGTCACACTGGTATATAGACCATCTCGCGGTCCCATATACTCATCGGATTCTACCACGCTTGTGATACCTACATATGACGGGATTAAACTAAATTAATGTCATAAAGCATACATGCGGGGACAGATTTTTATTTTCGTCCATAATAACCACTTGGGGACGGGGTTTTATTTCGTCCAAAACAACGAGTGGCATGTATGATTTGAAGACATTATCTTAGGGAAATCTCGGCACATGGAAACCGACTTGAGTCACGGAGTATTAGACCCTAACTAGAATTGTGTTGTTTGTGCTCGGCTTTGAGGCTTAAAGGTCACCCCCGGTATGTAGTCATGAACTACGCCACAGGCTGAGGTTTACCGTTTCAGAAGAGTCAAGGTCGAGTGGATCTTGAAACTTCCTAGGACGGGACTTGAAGGGTTTGGGGTTGGACTTGTGCGACTCGATAGTGAGCAGTTGATAAGAATTGTGCGCGTAGTGTGAGGTCTAACAAGTGACAAAACATTTTTTTTTCAAAGAAAGAAAAAACAAATAAGCACATATTTACAACTTTCGAATCACCCGTGTGACCGATAAAAATGAAACAGAGAATTAAAAGATGGTTTTGTGCAGGCCCGGTGCCCACACACTGTCGAAATTGTCCATTCTGTTCACTGTTTCTGTTTCTGGGAAATGCCCAGAAGCGCGCGCATTCAGATGCCTACTCGGGAGGCGCGCGCGAGACTGAGAGAAGTGGAGGCGCCCACTTCTGGGCAATACCTGCAAATCAGCGGGCTCAAGGGATTGCCTTGACCCTAAATTATAGAACTTTTTCCCCTGCAGTAAACGTTAGCACAGAAACATGGAATTGAAGGACAAGATGGGAGGCGGGCGATTCTGGTAATTAGGGTCGGACGCGCGCGCTTTAGGCCAAGAAGGCCAGAGGCGCTCGCTTCCTACCCTTTTTACTAGAATGCCCAGAAAATAAAATAAAAGAACACCAAAAATGAAAAACGCAAGTTTAACCCTCTACGTTCCCCAGCAGAGTCGCCACCGTAGATACCCTGGGGAACCACGGCTTGGCTAGAACGGTGAATTAACCTAGGATGTCTAATTGATTTTAAAAGTCGCCACCCACGTTTTAGAGAAACGCGAGAAAACCTAAGAAAATAGCCATTTTTATTGATTACGAAACCAAAGATTCTTGAGATGAGGGGTTCGGGGGTTAGGTGACGGAGTGGGAAGTACTTAAACACCCACTCCGCCCCGCTTACGCGGGTCTTGCTACTTTTGGTGTTCTAATGCTAAAAAGTCCTTCTATTGATATTAAAATGTGCTAACAATTATATAGTAAAGAAAAGGGGAATTAAAAGAGAATTGTTTTATTGATTAAATGTCAAAGGTTACATTAAAAGAAGAAGAGTAAATTAAACTAGAGTGTAAATGTAGGGAGATAACCTTAACCAACTTTAATATAGTAAAGTGATTATTTGGTCATGTCCCATTGATGGGGATTGCATACATTAGAAAGACATGTAAAATAGGAGAAGAAGAATAAAGTACCTTAAAAAAGAGGACTTCAAACTTGGACTTGAAAATGGTGTTGTTGTAGGGAAATTGTTGTAGAACAATTTGTGTAGAGTCTTATTTCTAAGAACTCTTGTTGGGAGAATTTGTGTAAAGTGTAGTTTGTGAATCAAAGTTGAGGTCCAAAAAGAGAGTCCAAGAACTTGTGTATAGTTTTTGTAGAGAAGATGAAGTTGGTCCTTTTTTAAGGTAGAAGGAGGGGGTTTTTATAGGTAAAAAAAGAGAGGGAAAGGTTGGAGGGAAAATGATCAATCCATGTGAGATGGAATTGACCAATAGAAAATACGATAAATAAAATAATAAATGAAATAAATAAAAGAAAATCAAATAATAATAAAAAGAAATATTTTGTTTTAAAGAAATGGCTAGAATAATGGGATTGGAGGTTATAAAACTAAGGGGGGGATGAATGTGGAGGTAAAAAGAGGCTCTTTTGTGATCAAGAAGAGATGTTGCAAATAAGAAAAGGGAGGGAAATAAGGTGCAATCCGTTACTACCATAATGGGAGGCGCGCGAGTCCCACTTTAGGGGCGAGACGCGCGCGCAGCCCACAAACAGTGTCGGAAGCGCCCGTGGGTGGAAAAGACAGAATGACAGAAATGACTCTAAAGTTAATTCTGTTATGCAGTTTAGTCCAAAACTAACGGAATCAGTTATGAACTTAACGGAAATAATAGAAATTAATAAAAACAAGTTAAATAAAAATACTATGTATGCAATCGGGGTGAGAGGTCCAAAGCGGGGTGTCTACAGCCCTTCATTCATCTTGCAAGAAGTGAATGCAACAATGGTCTTGTACCTCTCTTGCCTATCTTGCTCTTGAAACATGGCTCTTAACTCCACGCCTATCTCATAGGCTTCCAAATGTTCCAAACTTTGTTGGAGTTTTGAGCACATGGTAGCAAGCATGAGACAGCTTACATCTCTAGAATCATTACGATATTTCTTGTAACTGTCTCTTTCTGCCCTAGGGGCAGTAGGTTCTGGTTCAGGAGGAAGAGGCCCATCGAGAATGTACAACTTATCTTCTTGCCTTAGAACAATTCTTAGGCTACGGATCCAATCCATAAAGTTAGTACCATTCTCTTGGAACTTATCCTTCTCAAGGATCGATCGCAACGAAACTGATTGAGTGTTGTTAGTCATTATCTACAATTATGCAAAATTTCCAAAATTTAATAAGTACCGGTTTCATTAAAGAAATAAATAATGTATTTTTCAAACAAAAACACCCCCACTAAATTATATAACCTTCATATACATCCAATGTATAATATAATTTTAATTGGGCTAAGATCCAACTTTAATTTAACTTTTGAGTCCACAGAGGCGGACCGCTCAAAACTAAATTAATTAGGTAGACAATCATGTCAATCATATCCCATATGATTCTTAGATTCTTTTATGAGATTCTTTGAGAAATCCAATTTCAAAAAAGCATGTTTAATCTCATCTTTTGCCTAGGCCCAGAACTGTTTTGACGCCTAATTAATTCCAACCATTTTAAACGTATAGAAACCATTCAATTTAATGCACCTTGCGGAGGCAAGCCCACATTGAATTAATGAACCTCATCTTGCTCATACATGAATAAAATTAATGCACCTCGCGGAGGCGAACCCACATCAAAATCACCCATGTATAAACAAGTGTTTTAATCATGACATGGCAAAAAGAATTTAAAACTTTCTTTGAAGGTTCATCACATATAGCATACAACACATTTATGAGCACATAATATAAACATGTTACGCATCAAGTTTAGCCACTAAATTAATCTCCATTAATTTAACCATAATATTTATGTGTCATTAGTTTCTCTATAATTATGAGGATGAGACTCTTTGAACTTTGGTTATCATCTTTCAAATCAAGACAACAAGAAGTGCGGCCGAAACTAAGCCATCGGGCATCCACAATTCTGCACAATTTCAAGAAACCAAGAAAGTAGTCAATGTGGTTGAAACTAAGCAATAGATGGTCTCGATAAACGTAGGCCAATTGCATCCACAATTCCACATGGATCTCCAATCATTGAATCAAGAACTTTGTTTCTCAATTTTAGCAATTATGAACTCTTCATAATTCTAACTTCGTTTTATCTTTGAAACTTTGATTGCGATCAAGTTTGGGAAACACAATCTCGATGAACGTACATTAGCCATCCAAACCTTGAACCAATCTTAGAATCACAAGATCAAAACAAATAGGAAAATCAAACCCCAAGATCCACACCAAAACCAACTGCCCAAAACCTGCTCCAGATCAGCAGGTCTGGCCGGTATTGTCACTGATTCGGTTGGACCCCATCAAAATTCCAAAATCTGATTCTGATTCTGACCAACTGTGCGGCCGCCCAAGAAAATCTGTGCGGTCACCCAATATTTTCTGTGCGGTCGCACAATAGCATCAGACATAATTTTTAAAGTTCGAAAATTTGTCTCAAAATTGTTTTCCCCGATTATTAAAACTTTGATCCAATCAAAAATTAATAATCAAACAATTGAGAATCCAACATAATTTTTAGTGCGATTCAATAGTGCGATTAAAGTTGTAAAATAATAAACCACATAAAATCATATAACACATAAACATCATATATTCCAATATTCATATCATGCTAGGCACATAAACAATTTATATACACACAACATGATCTAGGTATTGAAATAATCAACATGAACGGGGCTCTGATACCACTGTTGGGTTTCCAAGTAACATGCGCAGCGGAAAATAGCATTTAAAATTTTATGAAACCCAAAGCCCATAGATCCGTTTATATGATTGAATCAAATACTGCAATATGAATACTAGAAAAACTAACCCTTGATGACTTTGAATTTGGTCTTTGATCTTGGTGGAGAAATTAAAACTTTAATCACGAACAAGTAAGAACACGAAAAGCTTCACCCTCTAGCGGTATCCACACCTTGAACGAATATCAAGAACACTTGATCTTGGTTGCTAGACCAAAATTATGAAACACGTTTTCACAATTAATATGAACTATATGGAATTTTATTTGTGTATTATTTTGTTCTTCAATCTAGGATATCTTAGAACAAAATAAAACTCTCTCAAACTCTTTGGAGAGTTTCACAAAAGCTAGGGATTATTCTGGCCTGAATTTGGCTGTTTATATACAAGTTAGACCTATTCCAAATAGGAAACTTGTGTCAAAACCCGTCCAAAATCCTTTTCCTAATCAAATCAGGAAACCAGTCCCGTCATGGTGTGCGGCCGCCCAAAACCACCTGTGCGGCCGCACATCTATCTGGAAGGTTTCTGGTACTTTTTGAGCCAAGCTGTGCGGCCGCCCAAGCCCTTTTGTGCGGTCGCACACCTTCCCCAGATTTCCTTAATTTCCAAATTCCTCCAAAGTCCTTCGACTCAATATTCCAATATAGTCCTTATTTAAGATTCGTTCTATTGTATGTGACCCTCTAGGATTACACTACGTTGGCAATGAGTTCAAACATGAAACCATAAGATATGATTAGGTTCTAGCAAACCGTCATACCTACCCAAATAGTATAATTAGATACAAGTTCTCATTCCTTTAGAATATGTCACAATCCCTTTGTCCACGATCTCATTGAACACAAGTCATGGTCAAACGGTCAACTTGTCTTTGTTCAATACTTTCTCGATTCTGAATATGTTGATAATCCAAATGACATTAATCTAATCAATTCATTTGAGTCCGGCCGAACATTTTCATCAACATCATTCCTACGAGAGGCCTAAGCTTGAGATCTCTCCGAAGAGGGACATATCCATTTAGCTTATTATTCTTCCCTACGTGAATCCGATTATGCCAATCATACCCTTTATAACTACCCGGTTAAAGGTAGAGTTTGAATATGTCAAACATAATTTTCATCAAGTGGAAAACTATAATAACTTCATGTCTAAGGATTCAAATGACATAACTAATATGAGATATATGTACGACATAGACCATGACATAAATCTCATACAGCGGGTCATGTCCAGTATCTTATTCCAAACAAGTACCCATAAATCTAACATGATCATCCCATGATCATTTAGCCTTTATACTAGTGCTTAACAAGTACTAGGGACGGAGATTATTATAAGTAAACATGAACAACAATAATAATCAAAATATCTCTTTATTGATATGAAATAAATGATAACAATTACAACATTTATTAAACGTGCCTAGGGCACCACTACCAACAATATGGGAGTGGAGCTGGATTATCACAGGGTCAGAAGAGGGATTCCTCGGGAAAGCCTAAGGTGCAGGGTTGTGTTTTTGATACTAATCAATAACAGGCTTCAGATTCTTCTGCCGTGATAGGAGGTATAATTTTTATGTCTAGTTTGAGGGCACGTGCACTTATAGACCCCGGCTCATTGCATTATATGTGTCTGTGCATTTTTGCATCTCAGTTACATTTGTCTCCTGAGTCTCTATCTTATGTGTTAGAGGTGTTCATCCCTATGGGGAAGTGTTTGGCTGATAGCGTGTTGCGTACTTGTGATGTGCATATTTGGGAGCATGTTTTATTTGCTGATTTAGTTGTTTTGCCATTATAAGATTTTGATATTATCTTGAGAATGGATTGGTTGAGTAAATACCATGCTTCAGTTGATTGTTATAAAAAGGTGGTTACATTCTCTATTCCTGTTATGCCTAAATTTACTTTTGAGGCTACTCCTTTAGGTAGGGGGATTAGTATTATTTCTTATGTGAAGGCTAGAAAATTGATACACCAGGGTTGTGTGGGATTCTTGTCTAGTATTCTTGATACTATTAAAAAAGGTTTCTGAAATAAAGGATGTGCATATTGTTATAGAGTTTCCTGATGTGTTCTCTACTGAATATTCTATGCCTCCCGATAGGAAAATCGAGTTCTGTATTGATTTACTTCCAGGTACTACCCCGATATCTGAGTTACCTTACAGAATGGCTCCAGCTGAATTGAAAGAGTTGAAAGTTCAATTGCAAGAGTTACTTGATAGTGGTTTTATCTGACCCAGTATATTACCGGGGAGCTCTGTGTTGTTTGTAAAGCACAAATATCCATTGCCTCACATTGATGATTTGTTTGATCAATTTTAAGGGTCAGTTGTCTTTTCGAAGCTTGATTTGAGGAGTGGGTATCACCAGTTGAAGATTCACTCAGAATACATTCCTAAGACTGCTTTTCGTAGTAGGTATGTGTTGGGTTTCGTAGTAACATGCGCAGCGGAATAAGCATTTAAAAATTTATGAAACCCAAAGCCCATAGATCCATTCATATGATTAAGTCAAATACAACATAATGAATACTAGAATACTAACCCTTGATGCCTTTGATTTTGCAACCTTGAATTCGATGGAGGCTTGAAATCTTGATCACGAACAAAGCAAGAATCACGAACTATGAAGATGATAAGTTTCACCCTCTAGCGGTATCCACACCACGAACGAATATCAAGAATACTTTATCTTGGTTGCTAGATCAAATTATGAAACACGCTTTCACAATTGTAAGAACTATATGGAATTATGAATATTCTTGTTCTTCACTTTTGGGATCTTAGAACAAGAAAATAACCTCTCAAAACCTTATGGAGGCACTCACAACAACATATCTAATGGTTGTAAAAAGGATCCTTAAATAGGTCCTAATCCTTAACCCTTAAGGACTTAGGAAACCTAAATCCCGTCACCAAATTAGGCAACAAGGAATTCTGGCCGACTTGACTGGCACGGTCGTGCCCTACAATCTGGCACGGTCGTGCCATCTAGTCCGCGCGAATTCCCCAGCCGCCCATTTTCGGCACGGTCGTGCTTGGTAATTTGGCACGGTCGTGCCAATCATGTCGACAGGTTTGCCTTGGTTTGGATTTATGGCACGACCGTGCCATTTTAAGGCGCACGACCGTGCCAGAGCCAAACACTGATATATTTCCATAATTCCCATTTAGTCCTTTACGATTCGTTCTATTCGTGTGTGACCCTCTAGGATTACACTAAGTTGGCAATGAGCCCAAACATGAACCCATAAGATATGATTAGGTTCTAGCAAACCATCATACCTACCCAAATAGTGTAACTAGATACAAGTTCGCATTCCTTTTAGAACATGTCATAATCCCTTTGTCCACGATGTCTTTGAACACAAGTCATGGTCAACAAGTCAACTTGTTTTGTTCAATACTTTTCTCGATCCCGAATATGTTGATAATCCAAATGACATTGATCCAATCAATGCATTTGAGTTTGGCCAAACATTTCACCAACATCATTCCTTCGAGGGGCCCAAGCTTGACATCTCTCTGAAGAGGGACAAATCCATTTGGCTTATTATTCTTCCCTACGTGAATCCAATCATGCCAATCATACCCTTTATAACTACCGTGTTAAGGCAGCGTTTGAATATGTCAAACATAATGTTCATCAAGTGGAAGACTATAATAACTTCATGTCTAAGGATTCAAATGACATAACTAATATGAGATTTATATATGACATCGACCATGACATAAATCTCATACCGCGGGTCATGTCCAGTACCTTGTTCCAAACAAGTACCCATAAATCTAATATGATCATCCCATGATCATTTAGCCTTTATACTAGTGCTTAAGAAGCTCTAGGGACGGAGATTATTATAAGCAAACATGAGCCATAATAATAATCTTATTATCTCTTTATTATCATGATAACTTACAACGTTCAACAAACGTGCCTAGGGCACCAACACCAACAATCTCCCACTTGCCCTAGGCCCAATCTCTAGGTATCCAATACCCATGGACCTAACATGACCATCATGTCTTAGCTTATGGAAGTCCCATTGTTTAGTGTGTCCGTAACGTTATCATTAGTAGGTTCTTTGCATATATGTACGTCTCCCTTATCAACGATTTCTCGAACGATAAGAAAACGCCTAAGTATGTGTTTGGATTTAGGATGTGCTCTTGGTTCCTTTGCTTGATCAATAGCACCAATATTATTTCTAATAAGGTCTATTAGTTTAGCAATGCTAGGAACCATCTCAAGTTCTCCAATGAACTTCTTAATCCAAACAGTTTCCATCGCAGCATCCAATGCAGCAATATACTTAGTTTTAGTTGCAGAATTAGTGACTGTACTCTTTTGGAACCATTCCAACTTACAGCTTCACTATTATTTATAAAACTCGATTGCGATTTCTACCATTTTTGTCGGTTTGGAAGCATGCATCCATGTATCCATATACATTGAGATCATCTTCCATCCCTCCACAGATCATAACAATTCTTTAGTCCTTCTTAAGTACTTTAAGAATTGTTTCACAGCCATCCAGTGATTCTTACCGGTTGTCGGATTAATATCTACTCGTCATGCTCCAAGCATTTAGATATATCCGGCTTAGTACTTATCATGGTATGATGGATCCAATTGCCGAAGCAAATGGCATCCCATTCATTCTTCTCATGCTCATCATTTGTCTCAAGGACATTGAGTCTTGCTTAGAGAAACTCCATGTAACACTGACAAATGTCCTCTCTTAGAATTTTCCTTGCAGAATCTTCTTATGACTTTGTCAATGTATGTACATTGGCTTTAAACCATTTAGCTTCCTTGATCTATCTCTATAGATCTTAATGCCAATGACTTATGCGGCTTCATCCATATTCTTCATTGTGAAACACTTTCTTAACCAAGTCTTTACAGATTAAAGTATAGGAATGTCGTTTCCAATGAGCAATATGTCATCCACATATTAGATAAGGAATAGCACTATGCTCCCACTATCTTCTTGTATATACAAGATTCATCTTCGTTCTTGATCAAGCCAAGCTCTATGACTTATCAAAACGGAGATTCCAACTCCCAAAAGCTTGCTTCAATCCATCCAATTAATCTTCGCAACTTTCATACCTTTTAGAATTTTCTTGACTATCAAAACCTTTAGGTTGTATCCAATACATCCTTAAGTGAGTTCCCGTTGAGGAACACTTGTTTTGACATCATTTTGTCAAATTTCATATTCCAAATATGAACATGTGAC
Source organism: Campanula takesimana (assembly GCA_026119855.1). Classification (NCBI taxonomy): domain Eukaryota; kingdom Viridiplantae; phylum Streptophyta; class Magnoliopsida; order Asterales; family Campanulaceae; genus Campanula; species Campanula takesimana. The sequence continues at coordinate 115,721 of JAOWBW010000349.1, forward strand.
TATGAAAATTCTAATAAGTTTCTTGCTATCCATGTAACATTTTTCTCCAAGAAAAGTCATTCATCTCCTTTGGTTTTTACACCTTAGGTTAGAATGATCAAGTTCCAAACTTGATTATTATACATGAATTGCCTTTTAGATTTTATGACTCCAAGCCATTAATCTAATTGTGGAGTTGATATTGCATCTTTGATAGGTGGTAAATACTTCATTCTAAATGAACTTTACCTCAATACTTTCTATCTCGAAATATCCAATATTTCTTCTAATAGATTGTATTTTATCATGTGTGCAAGTACTTGTATATCTTGAACGGATTTTCACAACCCCTTGTGAAAACTTGTTCAACTTCCATCTCAGGTTAAAATATATTTTCTAGGTCTCGAACCATTCGAGATACATTTTACTCCCACTGATTCTTTTAGAGATAAACCACTTATCTAGAAAATTATCATCATAGTCAACAAACCATTTGTTTCTTATGAGTAAAATTATTATCCTTAAGTTTCCTTAGGATATCCCATGAAAATATATTTATTAGATTTAAGTGTGAGTGTGTCCCAGACAGCTCCTTTCCAAAAGGGTCTCACCATCTTAAATCTTTATGAAAGACAAACCGAGTTTTCTTTCACCTTTTAACCTCTTTTGATGGAACTCAAATTAGTGTAGTTTTAGCAGTTTATAACACATAACCCCAAAACAAATAATGGAAGATCAATTTTGATTTTATCATCTTATGAACCATATCCAATAAGGTTCAATACCTCCATGTAGACACATCATTCCAAATGGTGTTTTAGTGAAATCTCGACAAGGAACGGAAAGCGATTCCAAATCTAAGAAAGTTGTTCAATCTTTTGGTGATTAATTCATTGGAAAATGAATCGTACAAAGATGTCATGACAAGTTCGAGATGAAGGCCGATCACCATAACGCGCTAGGGCTAAACATATCTTCTTTCTTGCATGAGACCGGACCCGAAGGTTGCCTACGTTCCTCCAGTGAAGAGGCTCAGGTCACCGTAGTTCTTGTAGATGCTCCATTCGTCGAGATGGTTGTTGCTTCGTCGTGATTGTTGTCGATGTTGCTTCGTCCTTCGTTTGGTAGAATGATATTGTTGTTGTGAACTTTTTTGAATGAAGGGGGATTTTTTTTTTTTTTTTTTTTTTTTTTTTTTGTGTGCTCTAACTTTTGCCTAGGTTGATTTGAGGATTTCAACCTAGCGAGTTTTTTTTTTTTTTTTTTTTTTTTTTTTTTTTTTAATCCCCTTTTTGAAAATTTTGCCTCATAATTGTTGCTCCACCTTTCTTTGTCTTGATTTCGTCGTTGTTGATGTCTTCGTTGTTGATGCCGTCGTCGATGTTTAGCCCCTAGGCGTTCAAGCGATGGCCTTCATTCTAAAACGTGTTTAGACATTTTTTTTCATCATTTTGCCAAGAATTAAATTGAACAACTTGGAGGAGTGTATGAGGACAAGAACGACTTTTATTTGATAATAAGACTCGACATTGAACAGGGGACGAGAGAAAACTTTAATGCACACTAAAGAGGACTTTGACTCTTTTTTTTATTCCTATTACTAGGTAGAGAAAGAGAAACGGAGATTGTTGCTGTAGTCCCCATTGTCGTTGTAGCCTTCTTTGCGGCATGATCTCTTGTTGAGACCCTATTTCAAATCTGAGCCCCCTTCCTTGATGAGTTATTTCATGTTCTCACTCTCTAACTGTTGTTCTTCAACCACGGTAAACTCACCATTGTCAATCAAGTCTTGGATGATGTTGCGGATGGAGAAGCAATCCTCGGTGAGGTGACCGCTGCATAGGTGATAGTCACACCACTTGTGGTGGGCATGGTTGCGACGCAATGGTTGTGGTTGCTTGTACCCTTGGAGAGGAGAAATTTTTCCCTTTGCTTTGAGAGCTTCATAGGCTTTGGTGACAGTTATGCCATTGAGAGAGGTATAGACACGGTCGTTGGTGGCACCTTTGTGACTTTTGAGAGGTGAGCCACTTGAACATGCCTTACCGTTGACATTTGCCTTGTTGTCGGTGTACTCCTGTAAACGAGCCTTAAGTTCGGAAACTTCTTCCTTGTGAATTTTCCTCTCGAGATCAAGACGGTCTTGCCACAAATCATCCTTGCGGCGGGCATCCTCGACAAGTCTATCCATTTGTTCCCCCATGGCTCTTATTATGTTGAAGAGCCTTTCGTTGTACACGGAGATAATCTCACCCTTGTTGTTGTTGCCGCTTGAAGCCATTGGACCTATAGAGAGAATACGGTCGATCTTAGGTTGGCCCCATAAATACCTTTTGAGTAAAATAAATTCACCCACAAACAAAGGAAAAAGACTCAACCACATAAGAAAAATGACTCTTTTTTTTTTATTTATTTACAAAAGTCGGAAGGACGTGGTCCTTTTTGGGGTTTTTAGAAAAATAGGGGAATCGTCACACTGGTATATAGACCATCTCGCGGTCCCATATACTTATCGGATTCCACCACGCTTGTGATACCTACATGTGACGGGATTAAACTAAATTAATGTCATAAAGCATACATGCGGGGACGGATTTTTATTTTCGTCCATAATAACCACTTGGGGACGGAGTTTTATTTCGTCCAAAACAACGAGTGGCATGTATGATTTGAAGACATTAGCTTAGGGAAATCTCGGCACATGGAAACCGATTGAGTCACGGAGTGTTAGACCCTAACTAGAATTGTGTGGTTTGTGTTCGGCTTTGAGGCTTAAAGGTCACCCCCGGCATGTAGTCATGAACTACGCCACGGGCTGAGGTTTACCGCTTCGGAAGAGTCAAGGTCGAGTAGATCTTGAAACTTCCTAGGACGGGACTTGAAGGGTTTGGGGTTGGACTTGTGCGACTCGATAGTGAGCAGTTGATAAGAATTGTGCGCGTAGTGTGAGGTCTAACAAGTGACAAAACATTTTTTTTTCAAAGAAAGAAAAAACAAATAAGCACATATTTACAACTTTCGAATCACCCGTGTGACCGATAAAAATGAAACAGAGAATTAAAAGATGATTTTGTGCAGGCCCGGTGCCCACACACTGTCGAAATTGTCCATTCTGTTCACTGTTTCTGTTTCTGGGAAATGCTGTTAGGCCCAATTGGTAGGAAAATAGGCTAGAGGGGGGGGGGTGAATAGCCTATTTAAAACTTTTTCAAAGAAACACTTTTAAATGCAAAGTCACTTATCAGTTTGCAAACTATTTTCAGTAAGCGCATCGGAGAAGATATGACTTGTTTTAACTCACACAAAATCAGTTTATAAAAAGGTTTTGAGAGCTTGGTTTAAACACAAAGTAGTTTCTAAAAGTTCAATGCAGTTTCAAGAGATTGGTCAATGGAAATGAAGTTGTGTCAGTAAGAACAGTAATGATTTGCCGGTGATAGAGTTCCAACCGGCAAGGACAGTAAGTAACAGAGGACACAGAGATTTGGAGAGGTTCACAGTGTAAATACTGCTACGTCCTCTACCAAGTTTGGTCAGAACTTGGATTTGGGTTAAGAGCACTATTAAATATCCCTAGTCTATTACAAGAGCGGCTTTGCCGGATACAAAGACTAAATTCTAGAGATAGTTTAATGAATCGTAAAGCAAATATCTGACCAAGTGTATTTGAGCGGCAAGTTCAAAAGAACTTATCTCACTCAGGTGGGTGTGTGAAAACTCAGACAACGTATTCCTTAAAATAATCTAGTTCGGGAATACTATCAGTGTTGTAGAGTTTGTGCACAAGTGTATGTCCTATTAAATGATCTAATGATTATCATGACAAGGAATGTTTGAGCTTCAATGAATGCTGCAAACAACCAACTCTCTTCAATGCACTAAAATCACCAACCTTCTTCAATGCACTGAGTCCTCTATATATAGGAGGAGTTAATGTCTTAGCTTGTTGAAGAAGGATAACATTTGAATTTCCAGCTGGGTAGGTGAGGAGCATTTAATGCAGTATCCTTGGCATTAATGGCGAAGATACGCGTGCCTTAAAAGTCTGATGGGTAAAGACCCCTTTGTCTCAACCGGTTACCTGCAAAAGCAAGTAGAGGCAGAGTATAGCTAAAAGTAGCTATGTGTCAGACGGCGTAGAAATCATTACAGAGCAGGTAAACTACTTTATGATAAAACAGTATAGAGACAATCAGCAAGGTTGACTTTAATGAAATGATGTCACCTGACTGACAGTGCAGACTGTCTATCATATCGGCATGTTGTGAATGGAGTTGATCGGCAACTTCTTTAATAAGTTGATCGGCAACTTCTGTAGCAAGTTGATCGGCAACTTGTTTACTGGTCTGCTGATTTGCTTCCTCTTGCTGGTTTGTCTTGAATGAAGAGTTGAAATACACCTGTGCTGATCACAAAAGATCCTAAGGGCACCTTAAAAAGGTTCTAATAAAATTAGGGGACCCTAAGTGTAGACATGATTGGGATTAAGTAATTCTAGGACCTAGGTATCTATTTGAACAACAATCTCCTCCTAATTACTTAAGTCCAATCACCCTTAAAGCTAAAGACATCTCTTATCTTAGGGAAAAGATTTCTAAGGATATCTAGGTATAACCAAATCCTAAGGTAAGTCACACTAGATGTCTAATGCAAAAGGTGGATTCACCAAAATAAATGGTGAAGCCGGTTCAAGGAATCGGCAAGAGTGATGATCTGCAAAAGGAAATAGCACAGAATAATGCAGATAACAACACAAATATAAGAAAAACATATTAGCACAATAAAAAATTTATAAGCAAAGAAATTTGTCTGTGAAGGTCTTCAATAAGATATCTACATCATAGGCTATGTGACTCAAGGATCAGCAGCTGGAGGATCAGAAATCTTGGGATCTGCTGCAGGAGTTGAGTCCTTTATAGATTCAGACTTCCTAGCCTTCTTTCTTGCTTTTTCTTCTTTTCTTTCAGCTTTCCTCTTTGCCTTGCTCTGCCTTCTCTGAGCACTCTCTAATCTATCAGATAACATCTTGTTGTTTGCCTCGAGAGCAGCAATCTTCAATTTGGTTTCAAGAAGTTCATTCTGAATATCAGCAAGTTTCTCATCAGAGGCTTCAAGTTTGCTGCGGGTGTCATTGTACTCGGCAAGTAAGATTTTCTGTTGAGTGACAAGAGAGCCATTTAACTCAGACAGATTGAAAACGCGTTCAGTTCTTTCTTGCAGCAGATTTTTCATGTCATTGTAAACAGATGTCCTGATTCTGATCACATCCTCCTCCTGATTGGACTTATGAATCTGCTTAGATAGCTCCTTCGTGGATTGTTTGAACAGGTCCGCAATGGAGTGGGAGAAGTCAACCAAATCACCACGAGTAGGAGGCGCATTCTGATTAAAATCATCTCCTTCTTCAAAGCAATGAAAATCATAGAGGCTGTTGAAGACAATGGGTCTATCAACATAGATCGGTGCAGCAAAAGAATTTGGATTTCGGAGAACCAGAGAAGGGACAAATTCTTCATTATCCAGATCAGCATCCTCGATCTGTACCTCATCGGCAACAATCTGCATATCATCGTCAGAAATAACGATCGGCAGAGGAGAAGAAGGAACAGGAACAGGAGGTGGAGGCAAAGAAAAAATTCTTTGAAGCACAGGATCTCCATCATCGGCAAGATCTAAGTCATCGGCAGAACCATCATCAGCAGAAACAAGATCGGCATCATCAGCAGGAGCAGCAACAATCTCGGTAGCGGAAAGAACTTCAATAGGAATGAATGTGGAGACAATATCATCGACAGGTCTAGGATAAACAATCTCCAGAGGAAAGTCTGGATGGATAATAACGTCTCTATCCCCTGAAAGATGAAAGATGCCGTTGTCTTCCATAGAAAGCAGCAAAGCAAGCTGAAACTCCAAACAATCATAGCCTTCCAATATCATGATTACCAATCTGGCATTCAGCAGCCTAGATGTGTAAACCATGTGATCGGCACGCTGACGAGGATGAAACATTGGCAGAGTAATGGCAAGTGCAGCTGATTTGACTAAGTGCACAAGACCACGAGCGTTGAGATGCCGATACTCCAGAATTTCTTTAAGTTCATCATTGATCATAGAGCATCTCCTCATCCAACCATTTGAAGTGATAAGAACTTCTTTAGGAGATAGACCAGGGAGAACGACCTTACCACCTATCTTCAGTTTGCCAGGTAGTAGACATCTAGGTTTATAGACAATCTTTCGCTTCAGTCTAGAAATCCGAGAAGTCTTTCCCTTTGTACGAATACGGTCATCTTTGATCCATGGAAGGAATATTGGTCTGTCACTGGTTGAGGTACCAGAAGAGAATGGATGCTTGGTGACATGAGGGTGATCTTTGCCAAACGGAAGTGGACGCCTTTGGAGGGTATACTTGAATGATAGCCTCGGATGAACATTAAAGAGAGGCTGTCCAAAGCTGTTGGAAGGGATAGAAACATTGGTAGTGTACCAATTTGAGCACATCATATCCTTCCCATTCTGAAAATAATCATAGCTGGGAGGTGGAGAAGTATCAACAGCATCAGGATCAACAAAAGCTTGTTCTCCAACCTCCATGTAATCAGCAGGATCAGCTTCATCAACATGATTTCCATCGGCACGAACATCAGTTGGAGTAGGAAGAGGAAGGGGTGAAACAACAGTCGGCAATCTGAATAAAGGCTGTAGAAGAATTTCTTCGAATTGTAAGCTAGCAGCAATTTCAGCATCCAAATTAGGAGTACTTCCTTCAGTACCTCCTCCCAATTCCACAACCTCCTTAATACCAGTAGGGGGGACAATCAGTATTTCAGGAGTAACTGCAACTAACTGAGTGTCTGTAGTTTGCTCAGCAAGATGAGTGTCAGTAGTTTTCTCATCAGTCTCTCCTCCTGAAACAGATATATCCATCTGTTAAGTGTCTATAGTTGTCTCAACTGGGGCAGGTAGGTCGGTAGATACTTCAATCAGAGGTTGAGTGTCAGTAGTTGTCTCAACTTAGGCAAATGTCCACTCCCATTCGGCAAAGTCATCAGTGAATTCTTCATCAGGAATTTCAACCTTGACAGCAGGATCGGTAGTTAGGGAAGCACCGGCAAGATGAGCAGGGGCAAACCTAATTAGCTTGGCTCTTGGATCAGCATGAGGAATAGTGGAAGAAGGAACTTCATCGGCAAGCTTTACCTTCTTTATCACCACTTGATCGGCAACCTTTACCAGTTTCCTTTTCTTTGGAGCACCAGGAGTAGAATCGCCAAGAATCCTATCAGTTGAAGGAGCAGGAGTAGAGACTGCTGCTGATTGAGAAGCAAATGAAGGAATGGTCTTTGCCTTTTTCTTCCTCTGAGTAACAACAAGTGCAGGAGCAACAGAGGGGGCATCGGCACTGGAAGCATTCTTTGAAATCCTTTTCCAATCCTTAGCATCAAAGAACTTCAACCTATTGAAAGGCAAGCTGGATGGAAAGCGATCGACAGCCACTACATTGGCATTTCTCCTCAGAATCATACTTATCAACAGATAATGGAATCCTTTTCCAGGATTGGCCTTGTTCTTCAATCTGTCAGAAGCCCACTTATCAGCAGCCGTAGCGATAATCCTGAATATGTAGGCACACCAGTTGAACTCAATCTGCAGAACAATGGCGGCCATAGCTTCAAACTGCACATCAGTAATATTGCTGTGGGATCCAGATCGGCAAATGAGACATCTATCAACTATCTCAGCCAAAGCATAGTATCTTCGGGGATAGTGAATCTTCAGATGATTAGTGCCACTAAGCCTTGTGCCAGCACCTCTCATGATAATCCAAGCTCTATCCAGTTCCTGCTCATCAACTAGAGCACTCAACCCTTCATTCCCAAGATTGGGAAAAACTTCAGAGATAGAAGAGGGAGTAAGAGAGATCTGCACGCCCAAAACAGTAGAATTGATGGAGACGATAATGGAGGAGTCAGCACGAGAGCGGACAACAGAAGAGTTGGAGAAGAATTCTTTGACAAGATCCACAAATACTGAACTAACTCTTGATGGAGTGATGAACGAATCAAGCAAGGACCCAATAAGAAGATTCTTCAAGAAAACCCCGTCGGCTTCGTCGTTGAAGTAGTCGGAGTCAACATAGCCTCCGTAGATATCTTTTTCGCCGGACATTGTCTGGAAAATTACTCAAACCACTCTCAATGTTAGAAATAAAGACAAATCAAACCATAAATGATTAGAAATGAGCAGAGAATAAACATTAACACTTACCAGATTATGAATAGATGAACAAATAAAATGATGAACTGATAATCTGGAAAGAGGAGAGATAGAGAGAATAGAGAGCAGAGAGAAAAAAATGGCGGAGAAAAAGCTTAATGGAATTTTGAAAGGCGTTATATATGTTATGGGGGAGAGAGAGAATATGAGAGGGCAAGGGAGAGAAATAACTGTACCTATAGTCTCGGAGACCGTGCGCACGCAAAAATTAATGCGCACACAAATCGGTAAGGTGAACAGTTAGAAGTAAGAGGGAGAAAGGGTAAATTAGTCAAAAATAAAATAGAAGTGATGATGACCTGTTTACCTGCTGATGTATCGCATTAAATGGAATACATCTTGACACGATTTTGGATAAGAAAGGTACACACACGTGTCAGGGAGATGGTGTGACCGATGTACCTTTGATTTTGTTTGCTTACGTCATGTGTCAGGAATCTTAACTTTTGCAGAGACGTGCTGATTTGATTTTATCAATCGGCAAGATAGCTTGAATCGGCAAAATGATTGAATCGGCATGATATTGAATCGGCAAGATATAAAGATAAAATCGGCAAGATGATTTTGTCGGCATGTTCGTGGTCAGCAAGATAATTGATGCTCTGCTGATTTGATCGGCAGACTAACACAAGTAGCAAAGTTAGCACAATTTTAACCATAAAAATCAATCATACCTAATTCACCTCTGAGGAATTCAAATCTTTTCTGATCTAAGGGCTTTGTCAGTATGTCTGCTCTTTGGAAATCGGTATGGACTTTGAGCAGCACAACATTCCCTTTTTCAACATGTTCCTTCAGGAAGTGGTATTTGATGTCTATGTACTTGGTTTTGGAATGCATGACCAGATTGTTTGATACTGAAATTGCTGATTGGTTGTCACAATAGATGGGACAAATTTGAGATGGTACTTCATAGTCAACCAGCTGCTGCTTCATCCATAGAATCTGTGAACAGCAACTGCCGGCATCTATGTACTCAGCTTCAGTAGTGGAAGTGGAGATTGATGCTTGCTTCTTACAGGACCAAGACACCAATCTATCACCAAGAAATTGGCATGTTCCACTTGTACTCTTTCTGGTCACCCTACAAGCTGCAAAGTCTGCATCTGAGTAACCTATTAGATTGAAAGATGAATCTCTTGCATACCATAATCCAAGGTTAGCAGTGCCACATAAATATTTAATAATACGTTTTACAGCCTGCAGATGGGATTCCCTAGGGTCAGCTTGAAACCTGGCACAAACACAAACAGCAAACATAATATCTGGTCTACTGGCAGTAAGATAGAGGAGTGAGCCGATCATACCTCGGTAGACTGTTACATCTACTTTCTTACCAGACTCATCCTTATCTAAGTGAATGTTAGTGCCCATCGGTGTGCTTTGAGAGTGAGCATTGTCAAAGCCAAACTTCTTGATAAGTTCTTTGGCATACTTGGCTTGACTGATGAATATTCCCTCATTGGATTGTTTGACTTGAAGTCCAAGGAAATATGTTAGTTCACCCATCATGCTCATCTCGAACTTGCTCTGCATCATTTTCTCAAATCTCTTGCAAAGTGATTCGTTAGTGGAACCAAAAATAATATCATCGACATAAATTTGAACAAACAATGAATGACCCTTATGCTTGGCAACAAATAAAGTAGTATCGATTTTACCTCGAGTGAAGCCTAAGCCATCGCTAAGTAAGAACTTAGATAGGGTTTCATACCATGCTCTTGGAGCTTGCTTTAGGCCATAGAGAGCTTTCTTCAATCGGTAGACATGATCAGGCTTCTTGGAGTCCTCAAAACCTGGTGGTTGTTCAACATAAACTAGTTCTTGGAGTTCTCCATTCAGGAAGGCACTTTTCACGTCCATTTGATATAGCTTGAATTCTTTGAAGGCAGCATAGGCTAAGAAAAGTCTTATAGCTTCCAATCTTGCAACAGGAGCAAATGTCTCATTGTAGTCGATTCCTTCCTCTTGACGGTAGCCTTTAGCAACTAACCTTGCTTTGTTTCTAATGATTTTCCCAGCTTCATCCAATTTGTTCCTGTAAACCCAATCAGTACCAATAACTTGCTGAGAAGTTGGTCTTGGCACAAGTTCCCATACTTTGCATCTTTCAATCTGATTCAGTTCCTCTTGCATGGATTCAACCCAACCAGGATCGGCAAGAGCTTCTTCAGTCTTCTTTGGTTCTATATCGGAGACCATAGCAGATGAGAAAAGGCTTTCAGCAAATGCTCTACTAAGGTTCCTTGTTAATCTGGGACCAAAGACATCACCAATCACATTTTCTAATGGATGATCACGAACTGTTCTGACTTCTCTTGGCACATCTTGTCTTACTGATTCTTGTTGTAAGGATTCTAGAGGAGGATCAAGATCAGCAGATGGTGTAGGAGAAGAACTTTGAGTGAGAGGTGGATGAAAGCTTGGAGGATTAGGTCTTATAACAGAAATTGGTTGAGGGCTAGATCTGTCTTCAGGATGATCAGCAGAGTTTGCATCGGCAAACGGATTATGAAATTCATCAGCAGGTTCTGGTTCTGCTGATGAAGGAAAATACGGAGCATCTGCTGATTTTTCTGCTGAAATGACTGGATCAGCAGCTGGTACTTGATCTGCAGGATTAGTATTACTGGATTCACCTGTCTCATGAGCACTAGACACATTAGTACTATTTGGAGCCTTGTCAGACTCTAACAAATCAAATTCATCAAAGGTTACATGAACAGATTCAACAATTTTCAAAAGTTTCTTATTGAAAACTCGAAAGGCCTTACTGTGTTTAGCGTATCCAACAAAGATTCCTTCATCAGCTTTCTCATCAAATTTACCTATGTGCTCTTTTCCATTGTATAGCACGTAACATTTGCAGCCGAATATCTTGAAGAATCCAATGTTGGGAATTCTGCCTCTCCAGAGTTCATAAGGAGTCTTGTTATGGAATTTGTTGATTAGAGATCTGTTCTGGGTGAAGCAGGCTGTATTGATCGCTTCAGCCCAAAAGTACTTCGGCAGCCTGGCTTCGGCAATCATGGTCTTACCAGCTTCAATGAGAGTTCTGTTCTTCCTCTCAACAACACGATTTTGTTGTGGTGTACCGGCAGCTGAGAAGTTGTGGTCTATACCATGATCATCACAGTACTGAGCAATACCATTGTTCTTGAATTCAGTGCCGTTGTCTGATCTCATACTGATGATATCGCTTTCTTTCTGAGTTTGTAGTAGTCTGAATAACTTGGTGGCAATAGCATAGGTGTCATCTTTGTGACTGAAAGTTTCCACCCAAGTATATCTAGAGAAATCATCTACTACAACCAAGGTGTATCTACTTCCCCCGATACTTGCTGTAGATGTGGGGCCAAATAGATCCATATGTAGCAATTGGAGGCACTTAGAAGTTGACATGCAGGGCTTGCTTCAGAAAGATGACTTATGTTGTTTTCCAAGCTGGCAGGCCTTGCATTTCTTTGCTTGATCAGCAGACACTTGAGGCAGACCGGTAACAAGATTTGAACCGGCAAGCTTGGATAGATATTTGAAGTTCAAGTGACTGAGTCTCTTGTGCCATAGCCATGAGTTCTCACTGATGTTCTTAGCTACAAAACAAACATTAGCAACACCAGTAATAGCACTTAAGTCTACTGCATAAATGTTACCTTTACGTTTGGCAGTGAGAAGAGTTTCATTGGAAGCAATGTCTTTCACATAGCAACTGGAAGTAGTAAATACGCATTGCATTCCTTTATCACAGAATTGTGATATTGATAGAAGGTTGTGTTTCAGACCATCCACTAGAGAGACCTTCTGTACAGTAACTGCACCTCTCTTGATGGTACCTATACCGACGATTTTTCCTCTGGCATTATCACCAAACACTACTGGGGGACCTGATGCTTCGATAGTATCGGCAAGAAAATCTGCAAATCCTGTCATATGTCTTGAGCAGCCACTATCTAGAATCCACAAATCCTTGCTTGCACCAGTTGAGGCCATGAAGCATTCCTGAAATAAAACGGTATGCTTATGGTCCCCTTTATTCAAGGGTCCGAGGGTTAGTTCCTCTTTGGCAACCACATCTGGCCACCACTTGAGGATGAAACCTCAGTGGGTCCAGATAGGTGCTTCAAGAGGCATTCATGAGCCTTGTGACCATAATCAAAACAATTAGAACATCTCACATGACTGATAGGCTGTGGAGTCGGTAGAATATCATTCTGTTTAGTCGGTGCATCGGCAGAACTAGAGAATTGAGCAGGCACAAACTTAGTAGGTTTAAAGGTGCTAGCATTGCCTTTCTTTCCATTCTGTTTACCTTTGGCAGTTACCTTTTTAGGCACTTGTCTATCGGCAGCAGATGAGGTCAGATCGGCAGCACTTGCTCTGCTGATGTAATCACCAAGAATACCGTTATCGGCAGACTCAGTATCAGCAACCTTAACATATCTTTGTTTGTGCTTATCATTCCTTTTGTTCTGGTTCTTAGGATACTTCATTGCCACAGCACTGTATATTGGCTTGGCATCCTTATGCACTGAGTTAACAGGATTACATTCAACTTTCTCATCCTTTTTCTCGGTAGCACAAGTTTCAGTAGAGCTACTGCTGCTGGAATCAAATCCTAACCCAGATTGGTCCTTATATGACATTTGGGTCTGTAGGATTGTTTCAACAGCAACTCTAGATTTTGTGTAAGAATCAACAATCCTTGAGAGATGATTGTTTCTTTTCACAAGATCTTCGATCTGAGCTATCAATACTGCTACTTGACATTTGAGATCCAGGTTTTCTTTCTTTAAAGAAATAGACTCAAGCTCGTGTCCTTTGAGAACCGAAAGTTCAGACATAAGCGAGCTATTCTCGTTAGAAATTCTTTTGAAATCAGCAGCCATCACTTTATGAACGCTACTCAGCTTCTCATGATCGATAAAAAGTTCATCCATTGTCTCTATCATTTCAGCTTTGGATATTTCAGGACAAGGATCAGCTAAAATTTTAGGAGCAGAGGCAATGGGTCCAGGAGAGAAGTTAGGTAGGGAAGAGATGGGTTTTGATATGTTTTTGGCAATGCTAGATTGTTCATTGAATAATAGTTTTCTGGGCATCGGTAAGGATTTTGATTTGTTGGTGGTAAATTGAGAAGAGTTACACTGGCCATAGAGTGAGGTTCCCACTTGGTGTACTTTTTATCCATATGGGTTTCCAGCATTGACACTTATTTCTTTGAAGTGTGGTTGAGGTCTTCCAGCAGATTCTTCTTTGACTAGAGTTCTTGGTGGAGATGGATCTCGGTAGACTGGAGTCGGCAATGATGATACATCGGCATCTTCCAAATCTAGGGCGACAAAACTTACATCAGCATCTTCATCTTCATCGGCATCTTCATCGGAATCAGTTTCACACCAAACCGGCAAGGCCTTTTCTGTGCTTTCATCGGCAACAAAGCTTCTAGACTTAGGATGTCTCTGGTTGAATGACTTCCTCATGTATTCATATTTTGGTTGAGGACATTTAGAAGCAAAGTGACCAGGTTTTCTGCAGTTGAAGCAGACCAGATCACCTTTGTTGTTCTTTCCATCGGTAGCACTAGTAGAGGGTTTATTGTAGCTTGCTGGTTTCTGAAATGGTGGTGTGAAGGATTTTGGTTGCTGGTAGTTTCCTTTCTGCATCCTTTTGAAGTCTTTAAACCTTTTGTAGTTCCTAGCGAAGGCGGCAAATTCGTCTTCTTCCATAGGTTTTTCTGAGGTTATTTCATGGGTATTGGAACTGCAGGATGTTTGAGGAGGATCTATAGGAGGGAATTTGTTTGAAGGAAAGGATATCTGTGACTGAGCTGATAGAGACAAGTTTTTGAAATTTTTGTCGAGAACGTTAAGTTTTTGCAGTTCTCTCTCATACAGAAATAGACTAGACACAAGATTCTGAATAGAAGTCTTGTTTAAGTCTCTCACTTCTCTAACAGCGGTGACCTTAGTATGATACTCATTTCCCAAAGAACTTAGAAAACGAATATTAAGATCTTTCATAGTATAAACTTTACCTAATGAAGCACATAAATTACTTACCTCGCAAAATCTGTCGTAGGCACTCCTTAGTGATTCACCATCTTGTTTCTTGAAGGATTCAAACTCAGCAATGCAATCGTAGAGTCTGTTGTCCTTCACCTGCTCGTCACCTTCAAAGTATGCAAGTAGCTTGTTCCAGCATTCTTGAGCCGTGGAGCACAAGTCAATAAGTTTGTATTGCTTGTCATCCAAACCACAAGAGATAATGTGGCATGCTTTTCCATCTAGGGCAGCAGAAAGTTTGTCGTCGTCGGTCCATTCCTCTCTGGGTTTCTCAATCAAAGTTTCATCAATCTGAACATGGGTTTCCTGTTCAGTTTCTCGATCAGCATGTTGTGTCAGCGGAGTGGAGGGAATAGGTCTGTAGGTGGTTGAAACTTTTAACGGAATGATTGGACCACCTTCTATGACCTTCATCAACCGGTCATCGATTGAGTTCATATACTTTATCATACGAGATTTCCAGACACCAAACTCGTTGACATTCAACAACGGAATGGTGGTGATGTTGAATGACTGCATGATTTTTCCTGCCATGGTATCGGCAAACAAGCTGCAAAGCTTGGAAATTTCTTTCAAAATTCCAAGCTCTGATACCAATTGTTAGGCCCAATTGGTAGGAAAATAGGCTAGAGGGGGGGGGGTGAATAGCATATTTAAAACTTTTTCAAAGAAACACTTTTAAATGCAAAGTCACTTATCAGTTTGCAAACTATTTTCAGTAAGCGCAGCGGAGAAGATATGACTTGTTTTAACTCACAAAAAATCAGTTTATAAAAAGGTTTTGAGAGCTTGGTTTAAACACAAAGTAGTTTCTAAAAGTTCAATGCAGTTTCAAGAGATTGGTCAATGGAAATGAAGTTGTGTCAGTAAGAACAGTAATGATTTGCCGGTGATAGAGTTCCAACCGGCAAGGACAGTAAGTAACAGAGGACACAGAGATTTGGAGAGGTTCACAGTGTAAATACTGCTACGTCCTCTACCAAGTTTGGTCAGAACTTGGATTTGGGTTAAGAGCACTATTAAATATCCCTAGTCTATTACAAGAGCGGCTTTGCCGGATACAAAGACTAAATTCTAGAGATAGTTTAATGAATCGTAAAGCAAATATCTGACCAAGTGTATTTGAGCGGCAAGTTCAAAAGAACTTATCTCACTCAGGTGGGTGTGTGAAAACTCAGACAACGTATTCCTTAAAATAATCTAGTTTGGGAATACTATCAGTGTTGTAGAGTTTGTGCACAAGTGTATGTCCTATTAAATGATCTAATGATTATCAGGACAAGGAATGTTTGAGCTTCAATGAATGCTGCAAACAACCAACTCTCTTCAATGCACTAAAATCACCAACCTTCTTCAATGCACTGAGTCCTCTATATATAGGAGGAGTTAATGTCTTAGCTTGTTGAAGAAGGATAACATTTGAATTTCCAGCTGGGTAGGTGAGGATCATTTAATGCAGTATCCTTGGCATTAATGGCGAAGATACGCGTGCCTTAAAAGTCTGATGGGTAAAGACCCCTTTGTCTCAACCGGTTACCTGCAAAAGCAAGTAGAGACAGAGTATAGCTAAAAGTAGCTATGTGTCAGACGGCGTAGAAATCATTACAGAGCAGGTAAACTACTTTATGATAAAACAGTATAGAGACAATCAGCAAGGTTGACTTTAATGAAATGATGTCACCTGACTGACAGTGCAGACTGTCTATCATATCGGCATGTTGTGAATGGAGTTGATCGGCAACTTCTTTAATAAGTTGATCGGCAACTTCTGTAGCAAGTTGATCGGCAACTTGTTTACTGGTCTGCTGATTTGGTTCCTCTTGCTGGTTTGTCTTGAATGAAGAGTTGAAATACACCTGTGCTGATCACAAAGGATCCTAAGGGCACCTTAAAAAGGTTCTAATAAAATTGGGGGACCCTAAGTGTAGACATGATTGGGATTAAGTAATTCTAGGACCTAGGTATCTATTTGAACAACAAATGCCCAGAAGCGCGCGCATTTAGATGCCTACTCGGGAGGCGCGCGCGTTAGACTGAGAGAAGTGGAGGCGCCCACTTCTGGGCAGTACCTGCAAATCAGCGGGTTCAAGGGATTGCCTTGACCCTAAATTATAGAACTTTTTCCCCTGCAGTAAACGTTAGCACAGAAACATGGAATTGAAGAACAAGATGGGAGGCGGGCGATTCTGGTAATTAGGGTCGGACGTGCGCGCTTTAGGCCAAGAAGGCCAGAGGCGCTCACTTCCTACCCTTTTTACTAGAATGCCCAGAAAATAAAATAAAAGAACACCAAAAATGAAAAACGCAAGTTTAACCCTCTACGTTCCCCAGCAGAGTCGCCACCGTAGATACCCTGGGGAACCACGGCTTGGCTAGAACGGTGAATTAACCTAGGATGTCTAATTGATTTTAAGAGTCGCCACCCACGTTTTAGAGAAACGCGAGAAAACCTAAGAAAATAGCCATTTTTATTGATTACGAAACCAAAGATTCTTGAGATGAGGGGTTCGGGGGTTAGGTGACGGAGTGGGGAGTACTTAAACACCCACTCCGCCCCGCTTACGCGGGTCTTGCTACTTTTGGTGTTCTAATGCTAAAAAGTCCTTCTATTGATATTAAAATGTGCTAACAATTATATAGTAAAGAAAAGGAGAATTAAAAGAGAATTGTTTTATTGATTAAATGTCAAAGGTTACATTAAAAGAAGAAGAGTAAATTAAACTAGAGTGTAAATGTAGGGAGATAACCTTAACCAACTTTAATATAGTAAAGTGATTATTTGGTCATGTCCCATTGATGGGGATTGCATACATTAGAAAGACATGTAAAATAGGAGAAGAAGAATAAAGTACCTTAAGAAAGAGGACTTCAAACTTGGACTTGAAAATGGTGTTGTTGTAGGGAAATTGTTGTAGAACAATTTGTGTAGAGTCTTATTTCTAAGAACTCTTGTTGGGAGAATTTGTGTAAATGTAGTTTGTGAATCAAAGTTGAGGTCCAAAAAGAGAGTCCAAGAACTTGTGTATAGTTTTTGTAGAGAAGATGAAGTTGGTCCTTTTTTAAGGTAGAAGGAGGGGGTTTTTATAGGTAAAAAAAGAGAGGGAAAGGTTGGAGGGAAAATGATCAATCCATGTGAGATGGAATTGACCAATAGAAAATACGATAAATAAAATAATAAATGAAATAAATAAAAGAAAATCAAATAATAATAAAAAGAAATATTTTGTTTTAAAGAAATGGCTAGAATAATGGGATTGGAGGTTATAAAACTAGGGGGGGGGGGATGAATGTGGAGGTAAAAAGAGGCTCTTTTGTGATCAAGAAGAGATGTTGCAAATAAGAAAAGGGAGGGAAATAAGGTGCAATCCGTTACTACCATAATGGGAGGCGCGCGAGTCCCACTTTAGGGGCGAGACGCGCGCGCAGCCCACAAACAGTGTCGGAAGCGCCCGTGGGTGGAAAAGACAGAATGACATAAATGACTCTAAAGTTAATTCTGTTATGCAGTTTAGTCCAAAACTAACGGAATCAGTTAGGAACTTAACGGAAATAACAGAAATTAATAAAAACAAGTTAAATAAAAATACTATGTATGCAATCGGGGTGAGAGGTCCAAAGCGGGGTGTCTACAGCCCTTCATTCATCTTGCAAGAAGTGAATGCAACAATGGTCTTGTACCTCTCTTGCCTATCTTGCTCTTGAAACATGGCTCTTAACTCCACGCCTATCTCATAGGCTTCCAAATATTCCAAACTTTGTTGGAGTTTTGAGCACATGGTAGCAAGCATGAGACAGCTTACATCTCTAGAATCATTACGATATTTCTTGTAACTGTCTCTTTCTGCCCTAGGGGCAGTAGGTTCTGGTTCAGCAGGAAGAGGCCCATCGAGAATGTACAACTTATCTTCTTGCCTTAGAACAATTCTTAGGCTACGGATCCAATCCATAAAGTTAGTACCATTCTCTTGGAACTTATCCTTCTCAAGGATCGATCGCAACGAAACTGATTGAGTGTTGTTAGTCATTATCTACAATTATGCAAAATTTCCAAAATTTAATAAGTACCGGTTTCATTAAAGAAATAAATAATGTATTTTTCAAACAAAAACACCCCCACTAAATTATATAACCTTCATATACATCCAATGTATAATATAATTTTAATTGGGCTAAGATCCAACTTTAATTTAACTTTTGAGTCCACGGAGGCGGACCGCTCAAAACTAAATTAATTAGGTAGACAATCATGTCAATCATATCCCATATGATTCTTAGATTCTTTTATGAGATTCTTTGAGAAATCCAATTTCAAAAAAGCATGTTTAATCTCATCTTTTGCCTAGGCCCAGAACTGTTTTGACGCCTAATTAATTCCAACCATTTTAAACGTATAGAAACCATTCAATTTAATGCACCTTGCGGAGGCAAGCCCACATTGAATTAATGAACCTCATCTTGCTCATACATGAATAAAATTAATGCACCTCGCGGAGGCGAACCCACATCAAAATCACCCATGTATAAACAAGTGTTTTAATCATGACATGGCAAAAAGAACTTAAAACTTTCTTTGAAGGTTCATCACATATAGCATACAACACATTTATGAGCACATAATATAAACATGTTACGCATCAAGTTTAGCCACTAAATTAATCTCCATTAATTTAACCATAATATTTATGTGTCATTAGTTTCTCTATAATTATGAGGATGAGACTCTTTGAACTTTGGTTATCATCTTTCAAATCAAGACAACAAGAAGTGCGGCCGAAACTAACCATCGGGCATCCACAATTCCGCACAATTTCAAGAAACCAAGAAAGTAGTCAATGTGGTTGAAACTAAGAAATAGATGGTATCGATAAACGTAGGCCAATTGCATCCACAATTCCACATGGATCTCCAATCATTGAATCAAGAACTTTGTTTCTCAATTTTAGCAATTATGAACTCTTCATAATTCTAACTTCGTTTTATCTTTGAAACTTTGATTGCGATCAAGTTTGGGAAACACAATCTCGATGAACGTAGATTAGCCATCCAAACCTTGAACCAATCTTAGAATCACAAGATCAAAACAAATAGGAAAATCAAACCCCAAGATCCACACCAAAACCAACTGCCCAAAACCTGCTCCAGATCAGCAGGTCTGGCCGGTATTGTCACTGATTCGGTTGGACCCCATCAAAATTCCAGAATCTGATTCTGATTCTGACCAACTGTGCGGCCGCCCAAGGAAATTTGTGCGGTCGCCCAATATTTTCTGTGCGGTCGCACAATAGCATCAGACAGAATTTTTAAAGTTCGAAAATTTGTCTCAAAATTGTTTTCCCCGATTATTAAAACTTTGATCCAATCAAAAATTAATAATCAAACAATTGAGAATCCAACATAATTTTTAGTGTGATTCAATAGTGCGATTAAAGTTGTAAAATAATAAACCACATAAAATCATATAATACATAAACATCATATATTCCAATATTCATATCATGCTAGACACATAAATAATTTATATACACACAACATGATCTAGGTATTGAAATAATCAACATGAACGGGGCTCTGATACCACTGTTGGGTTTCCAAGTAACATGCGCAGCGGAAAATAGCATTTAAAATTTTATGAAACCCAAAGCCCATAGATCCGTTCATATGATTGAATCAAATACTGCAATATGAATACTAGAAAAACTAACCCTTGATGACTTTGAATTTGGTCTTTGATCTTGGTGGAGAAATTGAAACTTTAATCACGAACAAGTAAGAACACGAAAAGCTTCACCCTCTAGCGGTATCCACACCTTGAACGAATATCAAGAACACTTGATCTTGGTTGCTAGACCAAAATTATGAAACACGTTTTCACAATTAATATGAACTATATGGAATTTTATTTGTGTATTATTTTGTTCTTCAATCTAGGATATCTTAGAACAAAATAAAACTCTCTCAAACTCTTTGGAGAGTTTCACAAAAGCTAGGGATTATTCTGGCCTGAATTTGGCTGTTTATATACAAGTTAGACCTATTCCAAATAGGAAACTTATGTCAAAACCCGTCCAAAATCCTTTTCCTAATCAAATCAGGAAACCAGTCCCGTCATGGTGTGCGGCCTCCCAAAACCACCTGTGCGGCCGCACATCTATCTGGAAGGTTTCTGGTACTTTTTGAGCCAAGCTGTGCGGCCGCCCAAGCCCTTTTGTGCGGTCGCACACCTTCCCCAGATTTCCTTAATTTCCAAATTCCTCCAAAGTCCTTCGACTCAATATTCCAATATAGTCCTTATTTAAGATTCGTTCTATTGTATGTGACCCTCTAGGATTACACTACGTTGGCAATGAGTTCAAACATGAAACCATAAGATATGATTAGGTTCTAGCAAACCGTCATACCTACCCAAATAGTATAATTAGATACAAGTTCTCATTCCTTTAGAATATGTCACAATCCTTTTGTCCACGATCTCATTGAACACAAGTCATGGTCAAACGGTCAACTTGTCTCTGTTCAATACCTTCTCGATTCTGAATATGTTGATAATCCAAATGACATTAATCTAATCAATTCATTTGAGTCCGGCCGAACATTTTCATCAACATCATTCCTACAAGAGGCCTAAGCTTGAGATCTCTCCGAAGAGGGACAAATCCATTTAGCTTATTATTCTTCCCTACGTGAATCCGATTATGCCAATCATACCCTTTATAACTACCCGGTTAAAGGTAGAGTTTGAATATGTCAAACATAATTTTCATCAAGTGGAAAACTATAATAACTTCATGTCTAAGGATTCAAATGACATAACTAATATGAGATATATGTACGACATAGACCATGACATAAATCTCATACAGCGGGTCATGTCCAGTATCTTATTCCAAACAAGTACCCATAAATCTAACATGATCATCCCATGATCATTTAGCCTTTATACTAGTGCTTAACAAGTACTAGGGACGGAGATTATTATAAGTAAACATGAACAACAATAATTATCAAAATATCTCTTTATTGATATGAAATAAATGATAACAATTACAACGTTTATTAAACGTGCCTAGGGCACCACTACCAACAATATGTGAGAGGAGCTGGATTATCACAGGGTCAGAAGAGGGATGCCTCGGGAAAGCCTAAGGTGCAGGGTTGTGTTTTTGATACTAATCAATAACAGGCTTCAGATTCTTCTGCCGTGATAGGAGGTATAATTTTTATGTCTAGTTTGAGGGCACGTGCACTTATAGACCCCGGCTCATTGCATTATATGTGTCTGTGCATTTTTGCATCTCAGTTACATTTGTCTCCTGAGTCTCTATCTTATGTGTTAGAGGTGTTCATCCCTATGGGGAAGTGTTTGGCTGATAGCGTGTTGCGTACTTGTGATGTGCATATTTGGGAGCATGTTTTATTTGCTGATTTAGTTGTTTTGCCATTATAAGATTTTGATATTATCTTGAGAATGGATTGGTTGAGTAAATACCATGCTTCAGTTGATTGTTATAAAAAGGTGGTTACATTCTCTATTCCTGTTATGCCTAAATTTACTTTTGAGGCTACTCCTTTAGGTAGGGGGATTAGTATTATTTCTTATGTGAAGGCTAGAAAATTGATACACCAGGGTTGTGTGGGATTCTTGTCTAGTATTCTTGATACTATTAAAAAAGGTTTCTGAAATAAAGGATGTGCATATTGTTATAGAGTTTCCTGATGTGTTCTCTACTGAATATTCTATGCCTCCCGATAGGGAAATCGAGTTCTGTATTGATTTACTTCCAGGTACTACCCCGATATCTGAGTTACCTTACAGAATGGCTCCAGCTGAATTGAAAGAGTTGAAAGTTCAATTGCAAGAGTTACTTGATAGTGGTTTTATCTGACCCAGTATATTACCGGGGGAGCTCTGTGTTGTTTGTAAAGCACAAATATCCATTGCCTCACATTGATGATTTGTTTGATCAATTTTAAGGGTCAGTTGTCTTTTCGAAGCTTGATTTGAGGAGTGAGTATCACCAGTTGAAGATTCACTCAGAATACATTCCTAAGACTGCTTTTCGTAGTAGGTATGTGTTGGGTTTCGTAGTAACATGCGCAGCGGAATAAGCATTTAAAATTTTATGAAACCCAAAGCCCATAGATCCATTCATATGATTAAGTCAAATACAACATAATGAATACTAGAATACTAACCCTTGATGCCTTTGATTTTGCAACCTTGAATTCGATGGAGGCTTGAAATCTTGATCACGAACAAAGCAAGAATCACGAACTATGAAGATGATAAGTTTCACCCTCTAGCGGTATCCACACCACGAACGAATATCAAGAATACTTTATCTTGGTTGCTAGACCAAATTATGAAACACACTTTCACAATTGTAAGAACTATATGGAATTATGAATATTCTTGTTCTTCACTTTTGGGATCTTAGAACAAGAAAATAACCTCTCAAAACCTTATGGAGGCACTCACAACAACATATCTAATGGCTGTAAAAAGGATCCTTAAATATGTCCTAATCCTTAACCCTTAAGGACTTAGGAAACCTAAATCCCATCACCAAATTAGGCAACAAGGAATTCTGGCCGACTTGACTGGCACGGTCGTGCCCTACAATCTGGCACGGTCGTGCCATCTAGTCCGCGCGAATTCCCCAGCCGCCCATTTTCGGCACGGTCGTGCTTGGTAATTTGGCACGGTCGTGCCAATCATGTCGACAGGTTTGCCTTGGTTTGGATTTATGGCACGACCGTGCCATTTTTAGGCGCACGACCGTGCCAGAGCCAAACACTGATATATTTCCATAATTCCCATTTAGTCCTTTACGATTCGTTCTATTCGTGTGTGACCCTCTAGGATTACACTAAGTTGGCAATGAGCCCAAACATGAACCCATAAGATATGATTAGGTTCTAGCAAACCGTCATACCTACCCAAATAGTGTAACTAGATACAAGTTCGCATTCCTTTTAGAACATGTCATAATCCCTTTGTCCACGATAATCTTTGAACACAAGTCATGGTCAACAAGTCAACTTGTTTTGTTCAATACTTTTCTCGATCCCGAATATGTTGATAATCCAAATGACATTGATCCAATCAATCCATTTGAGTTTGGCCAAACATTTCACCAACATCATTCCTTCGAGGGGCCCAAACTTGACATCTCTCCGAAGAGGGACAAATCCATTTGGCTTATTATTCTTCCCTACGTGAATCCAATCATGCCAATCATACCCTTTATAACTACCGTGTTAAGGCAGCGTTTGAATATGTCAAACATAATGTTCATCAAGTGGAAGACTATAATAACTTCATGTCTAAGGATTCAAATGACATAACTAATATGAGATTTATACATGACATCGACCATGACATAAATCTCATACCGCGGGTCATGTCCAGTACCTTGTTCCAAACAAGTACCCATAAATCTAACATGATCATCCCATGATCATTTAGCCTTTATACTAGTACTTAAGAAGCTCTAGGGACGGAGATTATTATAAGCAAACATGAGCCATAATAATAATCTTATTATCTCTTTATTATCATGATAACTTACAACGTTCAACAAACGTGCCTAGGGCACCAACACCAACAATCTCCCACTTGCCCTAGGCCCAATCTCTAGGTATCCAATACCCATGGACCTAACATGACCATCATGTCTTAGCTTGTGGAAGTCCCATTGTTTAGTGTGTCCGTAACGTTATCATTAGTAGGTACTTTGCATATATGTACGTCTCCCTTATCAACGATTTCTCGAACGATAAGAAAACGCCTAAGTATGTGTTTGGATTTAGGATGTGCTCTTGGTTCCTTTGCTTGATCAATAGCACCAATATTATTTCTAATAAGGTCTATTAGTTTAGCAATGCTAGGAACCATCTCAAGTTCTCCAATGAACTTCTTAATCCAAACAGTTTCCATCGCAGCATCCAATGCAGCAATATACTTAGTTTTAGTTGCAGAATTAGTGACTGTACTCTTTTGGAACCATTCCAACTTACAGCTTCACTATTATTTATAAAACTCGATTGCGATTTCTACCATTTTTGTCGGTTTGGAAGCATGCATCCATGTATCCATATACATTGAGATCATCTTCCATCACTCCACAGATCATAACAATTCTTTAGTCCTTCTTAAGTACTTTAAGAATTGTTTCACAGCCATCCAGTGATTCTTACCAGTTGTCGGATTAATATCTACTCGTCATGCTCCAAGCATTTAGATATATCCGGCTTAGTACTTATCATGGTATGATGGATCCAATTGCCGAAGCAAATGGCATCCCATTCATTCTTCTCATGCTCATCATTTGTCTCAAGGACATTGAGTCTTGCTTAGAGAAACTCCATGTAACACTGACAAATGTCCTCTCTTAGAATTTTCCTTGCAGAATCTTCTTATGACTTTGTCAATGTATGTACATTGGCTTTAAACCATTTAGCTTCCTTGATCTATCTCTATAGATCTTAATGCCAATGACTTATGCGGCTTCATCCATATTCTTCATTGCGAAACACTTTCTTAACCAAGTCTTTACAGATTAAAGTATAGGAATGTCGTTTCCAATGAGCAATATGTCATCCACATATTAGATAAGGAATAGCACTATGCTCCCACTAATCTTCTTGTATATACAAGATTCATCTTCGTTCTTGATCAAGCCAAGCTCTATGACTTATCAAAACGGAGATTCCAACTCCCAAAAGCTTGCTTCAATCCATCCAATTAATCTTCGCAACTTTCATACCTTTTAGAATTTTCTTGACTATCAAAACCTTTAGGTTGTATCCAATACATCCTTAAGTGAGTTCCCGTTGAGGAACGCTTGTTTTGACATCATTTTGTCAAATTTCATATTCCAAATATGAACATGTGACTATGAAAATTCTAATAAGTTTCTTGCTATCCATGTAACATTTTTCTCCAAGAAAAGTCATTCATCTCCTTTGGTTTTTACACCTTAGGTTAGAATGATCAAGTTCCAAACTTGATTATTATACATGAATTGCCTTTTAGATTTTATGACTCCAAGACATTAATCTAATTGTGGAGTTGATATTGCATCTTTGATATGTGGTAAATACTTCATTCTAAATGAACTTTACCTCAATACTTTCTATCTCGAAATATCCAATATTTCTTCTAATAGATTGTATTTTATCATGTGTGCAAGTACTTGTATATCTTGAACGGATTTTCACAACCCCTTGTGAAAACTTGTTCAACTTCCATCTCAGGTTAAAATATATTTTCTAGGTCTCGAACCATTCGAGATACATTTTACTCCCACTGATTCTTTTAGAGATAAACCACTTATCTAGAAAATTATCATCATAGTCAACAAACCATTTGTTTCTTATGAGTAAAATTATTATCCTTAAGTTTCCTTAGGATATCCCATGAAAATATATTTATTAGATTTAAGTGTGAGTGTGTCCCAGACAGCTCCTTTCCAAAAGGGTCTCACCATCTTAAATCTTTATGAAAGACAAACCGAGTTTTCTTTCACCTTTTAACCTCTTTTGATGGAACTCAAATTAGTGTAGTTTTAGCAGTTTATAACACATAACCCCAAAACAAATAATGGAAGATCAATTTTGATTTTATCATCTTATGAACCATATCCAATAAGGTTCAATACCTCCATGTAGACACATCATTCCAAATGGTGTTCTTAGTGGAGTTTATTGTGAAACTATTTCACAACCTTAATGATAACTATCAAAATCTCGGTTCAATTATTCATCATCACGATCGAGTCAGAATCTTTGAATAGTTTTACCAAGTATAACCAAAATTCTCTTTTAGCATTGCTACTTAATGCACCATATACATTGACATGTATTAGGTCAGGTAAGATATTAGCCTTTTACTATTCATAGTAAAAGATGTTTTGGTCCAAGTAAATGATATTTGCATAAATCATGTGATTCCAAATCATATGAGTTAAAACTCCGTCCTATGGAATTTTAGATATGCATTTCTCATTTATTTGATCAAAACAATAAGGCATAAAGAATTTTAATTATTTATGTTATAGATTTTATTGCTTTGTTCTTCAAGATTTAGGATATAAAATTTATTTATATGATAACACAATGAAGTAAATCATAATAAATAAAGAATCTTTCTTATTCCAAATAAGAAATGAATACCCTTCATTATCTTATAACAAAATAATATTTCCTACTTCATTAGTAAAGTCACTTTACAAGTGTTCTATGAATAATGTTGCAACTCTTGCATCATTACCACTCATAGATCAACCGTTACTATAAGCAGTCTTTCAATTTACTAATTATTGCGATATCCAATACCCAATAATTAAATTTAGAAAGATTAATTTATAACATAAATATTTCCAAGCGGTAGTCCCACTACCATTTCTTTTATTGATCATTCAGAATTTTGACTACAATCCTAAATGGTCAATCCAATTGCCATTTTACCAAATTGCATCAATTAGAGTTATTATTTTAAACATAATTATTTCCTTTAGGTTTGACAAATCTGTCTTACCTTTCCTTTGGCATTTGGCCTCCTTTTCCATCATGAACCATGAGGATTGGAGAATCCATTCTCCACCATCTTCATCTCCACAGTTTTTTCAGCATATCATGCAACTCGGAGAGGTTCTTATTCATTCCAAGCATGTTATAATTCATCACAAAGTAATTATAAATTTTGGACAATGAATCAAGAATGAGATCCGTGGCTTGCTCCAATCCAATTGGACAAATAAGTTTCTCAAGATGCTCTACGTAGCCTTTATCTTAAGCATGTGAGGTTCCACTTATTGCCCTTTACTCCTTTTGCAAGAAGTGAATGCAATAATGGTTTTATACCTCTCTTGCCTAGATTTTTCTTTGAAACATGTAACTCAACTCCACGCCTATCTAATAGGCTTCTACAAGTTCCAAACTTTGTTGGAGTTTTGAGCACATAATCGCGAGCATAAGACAACTCACATTCCTAGAATCATACTCATGATTCTTGTGATTGTCTATTCCGGCTTTGGGTTCTTTAGGAATAGGCCCATCAAGAATGTACAACCCATCTTCTTGCCTTAGAACCATTCTTAGGCTCAGGATCCAATCCATGAAGTTTGTGCCATTCTTTTGAAGCTTTATCCTTAACAAGGATTAATCGCAACGATTTTAGTTGTCATCTACAACTTATGCAAAATTTTCAAAATTTTACAAGTACCAATCTCATTAAAGAGATAAATAATGTATTTTCCAAAAATACTCCCACTAAATTATATAACCTTCTTACACATCCAATGTATAATATAATTTAAATGGGCTAAGATCCAACTTTAATTTGATTTTAAGTCCGCTATGGAGGATTACACAAAACCAAATTAATTAGGTAGACATTCCTGTCAATCATATCCCATATGACTCTTAGATCCTTTCATGAGGCTCTTTTGATATTGGGCTAAGATCCAATTTTAATTTAACTTTGAGTCCACTGAGGCGGACCGCTCAAAATCAAATTAATTAGGTAGACAATTTCTTGTCAATCATATCTCATATGATTCTTAGAGATCCAATTTCGAAAGCATGTTTAATCTCATCTTTTGCCTAGGCCCAAAACTGTTTTGACGCCTTGTTAAGTCCAACCATTTTAAACGTATAGTTAATGTGCCTCGCTAGGGCGTGCCCACATCATCCATCTTGCTCATACATAGATAAAGTTAATGCACCTCGCTAGGGCGAACCCACATTAAAATCACCCATGCACTAACAAGTGTTTTAATCATGGCGTGGCAAAAGGACTTAAAACTTTCTTGAAGGTTCATCACCATATAGCATACAACACATTTATGAGCACACAAGATAAACATGTTACGCATCAAGTTTAGCTACTAAATTAATCTCCATTAATTTAAGCATAATATTTATGTGTCATTAGTTTCTCTATTATTATGAGGATGAGATTATTTGAACTTTGGTCATCATCTCCAAATCAAGACAACAAGAAGTGCGGCCGAACTAAGCCATTGGCAACCACAATTCCGCACTAATTCAAGAAACCAAGAAAGTAGTCCATGTGGCCGAAACTAAGCAATAGATGGTCTCGATGAACGTAGGCCAATTGCATTCACAATTCCACATGGATCTCCAATCATTGAATCAAGAACTTTGTTTCTCAATTTTAGCAATTATGAACTCTTCATAATTCTAATTTCGTTTTATCTTTGAAACCTTGATTGCGATCAAGTTTGGGAAACACAATCTCGATGAACGTAGATTAGCCATCCAAACCTTGAACTAATCTTAGAATCACAAGACTAAAACAAATAGGAGATTTAAACCCAAGATCCACACCCAAAACCCAAACCCTACCCCCGCGCCAAACCCTAGGTCCGGCCGGGTCAAGGCTTGGGTCCGGTCGGACCCCTTGCGAAAAATCCAAATTTTTAAAGTTCCAAAATTTATCTTAAAATTGTTTTTCCCGATTCAATTAGGATTTGGTGTTCTTGGTGATCCAATCACCATGATCATCAAAACCTTGAATAAACGATTTATTCTTGAATCCCTAGAATATCAAAGCTTTGATCCAATCAAAAATTGATAATCCAAACAATTTTAAACCCACCATAATTTTAATTGCGATTGAACAGTGCGATTAAAGTTTATAAAACAATAAACTACATAAAACGCATAGACCACATAAACATCATAATCCCAATATTCAAATCATGCTAGGCACATAAACAATTTATATACACACAACATGATTATGTATTGAAATAATCAACATGAATGGGGCTCTGATACCACTGTTGGGTTTCGTAGTAACATGCGCAGCGGAATAAGCATTTAAAAATTTATGAAACCCAAAGCCCATAGATCCATTCATATAATTAAGTCAAATACAACATAATGAATACTAGAATACTAACCCTTGATGCCTTTGATTTTGCAACCTTGAATTCGATGGAGGCTTGAAATCTTGATCACGAACAAAGCAAGAATCACGAACTATGAAGATGATAAGTTTCACCCTCTAGCAGTATCCACACCACGAACGAATATCAAGAATACTTGATCTTGGTTGCTAGACCAAATTATGAAACACGCTTTCACAATTGTAAGAACTATATGGAATTATGAATATTCTTGTTCTTCACTTTTGGGATCTTAGAACAAGAAAATAACCTCTCAAAACCTTATGGAGGCACTCACAACAACATATCTAATGGCTGTAAAAAGGATCCTTAAATAGGTCCTAATCCTTAACCCTTAAGGACTTAGGAAACCTAAATCCCGTCACCAAATTAGGCAACAAGGAATTCTGGCCGACTTGACTGGCACGGTTGTGCCCTACAATCTGGCACGGTCGTGCCATCTAGTCCGCGCGAATTCCCCAGCCGCCCATTTTCGGCACGGTCGTGCTTGGTAATTTGGCACGGTCGTGCCAATCATGTCGACAGGTTTGCCTTGGTTTGGATTTATGGCACGACAGTGCCATTTTAAGGCGCACGACCGTGCCAGAGCCAAACACTGATATATTTCCATAATTCCCATTTAGTCCTTTACGATTCGTTCTATTCGTGTGTGACCCTCTAGGATTACACTAAGTTGGCAATGAGCCCAAACATGAACCCATAAGATATGATTAGGTTCTAGCAAACCGTCATACCTACCCAAATAGTGTAACTAGATACAAGTTCGCATTCCTTTTAGAACATGTCATAATCCCTTTGTCCACGATGTCTTTGAACACAAGTCATGGTCAACAAGTCAACTTGTTTTGTTCAATACTTTTCTCGATCCCGAATATGTTGATAATCCAAATGACATTGATCCAATCAATTCATTTGAGTTTGGCCAAACATTTCACCAACATCATTCCTTCGAGGGGCCCAAGCTTGACATCTCTCCGAAGAGGGACAAATCCATTTGGCTTATTATTCTTCCCTACGTGAATCCAATCATGCCAATCATACCCTTTATAACTACCGTGTTAAGGCAGCGTTTGAATATGTCAAACATAATGTTCATCAAGTGGAAGACTATAATAACTTCATGTCTAAGGATTCAAATGACATAACTAATATGAGATTTATATATGACATCGACCATGACATAAATCTCATACCGCGGGTCATGTCCAGTACCTTGTTCCAAACAAGTACCCATAAATCTAACATGATCATCCCATGATCATTTAGCCTTTATACTAGTGCTTAAGAAGCTCTAGGGACGGAGATTATTATAAGCAAACATGAGCCATAATAATAATCTTATTATCTCTTTATTATCATGATAACTTACAACGTTCAACAAACGTGCCTAGGGCACCAACACCAACAATATGGTCATTATGAGTTTCTTGTCATGCCTTTCGGGTTAACAAGTGCTCCAGCCGTTTTCATGGATATGATGAATCGGGTTTTCAAACCTTATCTTGATACCTTTATGGTTGACTTTATTGGTAATATCCTTGTTTATTATAAATCTCGAGAGGAACATAAAAAATATTTGCAAATGGTTTTGTCTGTGTTCCGAGGAAAACAGTTATTTGCGAAATTTTCTGGGTTTAGCGGAGTATTATCGAAGATTTATTGAGGGGTTTTTCAAGATTTCTACACCATTCACTCAGTGGACTTAAAAGAATGTACCATATATGTGGGATGAAAAATGTCAAGTCAGTTTTGAGGAATTAAAGAAGAGATTGACCACTGTACTTATTCTTGCGTTACCTAATGGGAATGATGATTTGGTTATTTACAGTGATGT
The DNA here is from genome assembly GCA_026119855.1 of Campanula takesimana. Lineage (NCBI taxonomy): Eukaryota > Viridiplantae > Streptophyta > Magnoliopsida > Asterales > Campanulaceae > Campanula > Campanula takesimana. The sequence goes on from JAOWBW010000349.1 coordinate 146,809, forward strand.
TTCGAGGAAGTTAACTCCTTGCGAACATAACTATCCGATCCATGCCATGGAACTTACTGCGATTGTTTTTGCGTGACATAAGTGGAAATATTATCTTTATGAAACAATGTTTGAGATTTTTACAAATCATAAGAGTTGAGATATCTTTTCTCCTAGAAAGAGTTGCACAACCGACAACGTAGGTGGATGGAACTTTTGAAGGATTGGTGTCCTTATGAATTGAGACATGGAGTTATGTTTATGAATAATAGAGTATTGCCAACTTTAATTCAACATATAAAAGATGTTTAGAAGGATGACCCTGAGTTGAGAAAATTAGTGGATAAAATCGAGGATAGAAAATTTGAAGATTTCTCTCATAGTCCTGAAGGAGTATTAACTTACAGAGGGCAGTTATGTGTACCAACATTGATGGAATTAAACTCCAAGTTCTTGATGAGGGCCAAAAATCTAAGTATACTATTCATCCCGGGAGTATCAAGATGTATCATAATTTGAAGCAGCATTTCTAATAGAATAATATGAAACAGGAAATAGCGGATTACGTATCAAAGTGTTTGATTTATCAACAGGTTAAAGCTGAACATCAAAGGCCCGCCGGTCTACTTCAACCTCTAGAGATATCAAAGTGGAAATGGGAACATATTGTGATGGATTTTGTAACAGGGTTACCTCGTACTTGAAGAAAGCAT